>OOIL02006828.1:393401-419611 GCA_900332095.2 Cuscuta campestris | reverse complement strand
GACCATGCCGGATAATTTGTTTCGGTGAGTTTTTCTGGGATTAAGTTGTGGAGACTCCGAAGCAAAAGTTTTACTCCGGAGGGTAAGGACGCCAAAGGATCCGATGGGGCTGCCATGGTGGGCGGCGGTCGGAAAAAAAGAGAGGCTAGGTTTTTGAGAGCCTTAGCTCTGATACCATGATACAATTTGATAATAACTTGTCTTATTGAATATTGAGAGATATGGCCCTATATATAGGGAATACAAGAGTAATCAAAGTACAAGTAGGAAAGGAAAGAATAATCCTAGTAGGAAAGGAAAGAAGTATCCTAATTTAATTATACTTCCTAATACAATTTATTTGAAAATTAGTGTGTTACAGTATAAAATAATATTAGAAAAAGATGTTTGGTAAAAATTATATTCAAACCAACTTATTTGAATACTTGTGTGCATTTTAAAATAAAAATGATATTTAAAGTGTTTAAACATCATAACAAAAGTTCTATAAATCAAGATTAGATATACTCCCTCCGTCCGGATTTTAAGTACCCATTTTGACTTTTGGTCATTTTTATTGGGTGTTGACTTTGGGAAGGAAATGTCTAAAATACCCTTATCCCCTTCCCCTTCCCTGTTATCTCAACACTGCCCTTCCCTCATCCTTACCTTCCCTCATCCTAAGCCCACACAACCACCGCCACCTCCCAATCGCCCCATCGACCCAACCCACACCACCATCGTCACCTCCACCCGCCGCACCCCCACCATCACCACCAATCCCTGACTTGAATGCCTGTAATTGCTCCAACTCCATTGCCGCCCCAACTCCCACTACCACCAGCCCCACTGCCGCACCCAGCCTATCATCACCGTCGGCTCACCATCGCCGCCGACACCATCGCCGGCAACCCCGCATAAATGGATTTTCAGATTTTTTAGATCTGAAAAAAACAAATGAGATCTAGCAGAAAAAAATGACAAAAAGAAGAAAAAGAAGAGGGGAAGAGAGAGAGGGGGGAGATGAAGGCTAGATCTAGCAAGAAAAGAAAGGGAAGAAGGAGGAAGATAACGAGGAGAAGAAAATGAAGGGGGAGAGGAAGAGAAAAGAAAGATTGGAAGAAGAAGGAGAAGGAAGGAAGAGGAGGAAGGTAACGAGAAGAAAAAGAATGGGGAGAGGAGAGAGAGAGAGAGGGGGGGAGGTTACCTGTGGATCTGGGTTCTGGCCTGGCCGAGCGAAAGAAGAAAATAAAAATGAGGAGATAGGATGAGGAGGGAGGGGTAATTTAGGAAGATTGGGTATGAAAACGTAGACTGGGAACTTTATATCCGGACGGAAAAAAGCGTAGACTGGGAACTTAAAATCCGAACGGAGGGAGTAATATTTATTTTATCAAATGAGTAAAAAATACGGAGTATATGTAAAAATAGTTAGAAAATTCACACCAAATTTGAAAATTTAGAGCCCAAATCAAAGATGACTAGAAGTGAATACACCAGAACTTTTTACAAAAAAATACTCATGTCTTCAATTTGCTTACAAATTGCGGGTTACGAGGAAAAATTTCTTACCTTTTGAAGCTATTTTATTTACAATTGGTATATCAATAATAAATAAAAATTACATATTAAAAAACTACGTCAAAAGTTCTACGAAACAAGAGGTGGCAAGAATATTTTATTTGATCAAATACTTAATGAAATCACATAAATAAACAAAAAGGTAGAGTAGGAAGTTTATTTCCGGACGGAGGGAGTAAATATCCCCTCAAATAAAAATATTTTATTTGATCAAATACTTAATGAAATCTCCCCTCTTCCGCTTTTTCTTCTTTTTTCGTTCCTTTCTTTCTCCTCCTCACTTCCTCCGTCATCTCATCCTCCTCTCCTCTCCTCCACTCAATTTTCTTTTCTTTTTTTTTCTTCTTCTTTCTCCTCCTCTCTCTTCCTTCGTCATCTCCTCTTCTTCACTTTTCCCCTTCATCTTTTCCCTTCTTTATCTCCTCTTATTTCTCTCATCTCTCTTCCAGATCTGAGTTTGGCAGCGATGGTGGCAGCAGCAATGGTGGCGACGACGATGGTGTTAGCGGGGATGATGGCGAGTCTACATCTCCACTTCTCTTTTTTCTTCTTCTTCTTCTTTTTTCTCTTCCTTCTTTCTATTATAGGGTGGTGTTGCTGGTAAGGGTGGCGCCGATGGTAGGGGGCGGCGATGGTGAGGATGCGTCCGTGGTAAGCCTAGATCTGCAATCTTCTTCTAATCTCTTTCAAATTTCTTTCTCATAATTCTTTATTTCTTTGAGATCTAATGGTAAGGCTATGTCGGTGATGGTGAGAGTGGAGCGATTATGGTGGAGGGGGATGGTGGAGATGGTCGGAGAATGGATCGATGGTGGAGTTGACGGCAATGGCTGGGCTGGCGGCGAGGAGGGGAGGGGCTACGGTGGAGGCTGTGGTGGGTTCTCAATGGTGGCAGGGCTGGGAAAGGAAGGGGAGGGTGATTTAGGCATTTCATGCCTTATTCAAGCCTCCACTAAAAATGAAGAAAAGTCAAAGTAGGAAGCTTATTCCCGGACGGAGGGAGTATTTCACACGTAAAATGATTCACAAGTAAGAGTGTAAAATGATTAAAAGAACACCACGTAAAATGATTCACTATCACTCGTAATTTAGTACTCGAATCAAACATCATAGACTCTTTGCAACCCAACAATTTGCACGCAAAGGGAATAACAATCTAAACACAAAAACTACACTTGAAAAATCAATCTAAAACAATGAGCAAATTGGAAGAAAAAACTGCAAAAAAGAATTTTTTTAAAAAAGAAAAGGAAGTAGGGAGTATAACAATGTTTTCCTACTTCAGCTTTGTATAGCACATTTTACTTCACCTTTTCTTGGTCAGTTTGTTTGTAGAGGGCAGTTGGATTTGTTTGGACTTCATTTTAATAGACTTGACAAGAGAAGAGATTTCGTGCTTATCGTTGTTATTTGAAGGCAACTCCTCTGCTGCTGTCGCTTTGAGTTCTTTGGGTGATTCCACTCCCCTGCCTTTCTCCTTTTCTTTGACGGTTTCTTGATGCTTCTTCTCAAACATCTGGCGTGCATAAACTGCACTCCTGTAACATCGAAACACCAAACGGATAATGTTTAAAAAAAAGTTTTGCATAAAATTCTTGAACAAATATAGCATCAAAAAGATAAAACATTTTAAACAAAAGTATCCCGCAAAAAAATTGTATCAAACGTTTCCGCAAGGATACTTTGACACTCAACATGGATGTCATATTATGACACCGGACGACTTGAGGGCTCTATAGTGCTCCCTTTGACCCCCCCCCCACCCTTGGGTTCACCGTAATGCCAGTCGTAGCAAAATAGTGAACTCAAGGTGGGAGTAATGGGTTTAGGGGAGGGGAAAGGAACACCTTTGGGTCGAACAGAACACCGTAGGGCACTCAAACTGCATGAGTGCCATAATACAACACCCATGTTGGGTATCAAAAGAACCAAGGCGCAAAAGTTTTGTGTTTTAAATGTATAAGGTCAAGTGAGAAGGCTATACCTCTTGAATTGGGGATCCGTGGGATCCAAAGCAAATTGTGGTAATTTTAAGAAACTGGAAAACCGAGGATCCTCATAGTTCATGGTCGGTATCTTATCCTCATCAATAATTCCTTTTTGTTTTCTATCTTTACCCTTCTTCCGCTTTAAGTTATATCCCTTCAAGTTGGTGCCTGAACCTTTTTCATCCGCGAGTAACAACTCAAGCTCTGCCAAACTTGCTTCATTTTCTTGGGCCGTTCCTTGATCATCAGGTTTCCCTTTCCCAGCACGCTTTCCTTTCTTGTCCTTATTCTTGATATCCAAATGTTCCTCGACAAAAAAATCATCAGGTTCTTCTATATGTTCTTGATAATCATCACTGCTCTCGTCCTCTGATGAATCCTTTGATCTGTTTTTCCTAGCACTCTTTTTCTCTCTCCGCTTTCTAAGATGGGCTTCCCATACAGATTCGGATTGCTTGTCTTTCTTTTCAAGAATCCGCTTGCTTAAATCTTCCAAGCCAGTATTGAAGGTGACCTCCATGTCCTCGCGATCATCGTCTTTATCACTAGCATCAGAACCATTTCCAGATTGAAGTAAAGCACGATACTTTTCCTGCCTTTTGGGTTTCTTCGTGGTTCTTTCTCCACAGTCTTCATCATTTTCATCATCACCATCAGCTTCATCACTATCATCAGAAGCCAAAAATTCTTTCAGCTCCAATTCTGCAAGCTGGCAGTGTAATACAATGTTAGCAGTAGTTAAAAACACCAAACCAAAATCCCACAAAAATAAGTGGGGAATTGAAAGCCAGTTGTGTAACTTGTGTTCATCGAGTTGTTAATCCAGTAGAAAGGTAATTATACTAGTAATCCATCTCTTGTTGTTGTTAATCCACTACCTCCGTCCCAAATTAATTGTATAACTTTGATTTTACGGAGTTCAAGATAAGTATTCAAAAGAAAATTAAAATTTGTTTAGAATCAAGAGAAGGGTTGTGAACCAAATATTCCTTACTTTATTAAGAAAGTAAAGAAAGTGTGAAAATCATTTAGGGACAACCCAAAAAAGGAAAATGTTATAATTTATTTGGAACAGAGGGAGTATTACTTTTTTTACTATCCATTATGCATAAGCACATTTTTAAACCATCAAATAAACACACTATTTGATACATCTGTCACCTCTATTCAAAAGTTAACAATCAAAATGGTTCAAGGAAAGTCGATGGAGAAGAGAACTCTCCATTGGAACAATGCCCCAAGCCATAATCTTTTGTCCATTTGACTAACCAAAATAGAAAATACTCTGTAACGATTTGGGACTAGCAAAAACACTTGGGTTTGAAAAGTTAAAACCAAAACAAACCTGATCGGCATTGAATTTTCGTTTCAAGGTCTTAATACGCTGTGGCTCATCCTCATCCCATGTAAGTTCAACATTACTGTGTTGGAGTGCTCGGGTATGAAAATCTAATCCTTCATAGCTGGCTGGTGCCTGAGAGGTAATAAAAATGAAAAATCACCCTTCCATTGTGTTTATATTAACTGTTTGTAGAAGATGAAATTACTCACTAACATCTTTTTAGAAAAATAGATATTTTGATATTCAAGGTACAAGCTTTTACAAGTAATGAATGAACACTTATACTCCCTACACTAAATTCCAGTATTCTTTGAAATAATTGGCTGCGACTACTTTTAACTAATAGATCCGGATTCCTTTTTTTTGGGAAGCAGTCCATTCCTAAAACAAGACTTGTTTTTGGGACAGTGAGAGTATAAAAAAAATTAGCAGTGTAAACTTTTCTTCTGTGATTATCCATTCCAATGAATACAGTACCTCGGTCGTTACATCACGTGGCTCGTGCTTAAATTCCATGGAATCAGGAATAAACCGCAAATCCAACTTATTAGACGTTCTTTCAAATTCAACTCCATCACAATTTTTGTAAAGGTGATCTGCAGTAGAAATAGAGTCACAGACCACTACAGCACAATAATACCTGCATATATAACAGAGATGTGACGATGCATGATAAGATAAATATGAAAGGAAAAAAAGAACCAAATTTAGGACTCCGTGTTTATAAGATCAATTTGAAAGGTAAAATTTTGATAAGACATAGTTTATGACTAAAAACGTTGTATTGATACAAGAATATAAAATAACGGCAATCAATCATCACCTGAGCCTACTTAATTCATATTTACGTAATTTCTCATTTTCAATTTCATCATCATCGTCATCATCATCGCTATTTTTGTTCTTTTCATTATCTTCATCAAATAGACCAACTGGACCATGCACTGCCTCTTCTTCCATGCGCTTTAGTCCAAACTCAGTTGGATAGACAGCAACAGACTTAATGTGGCCTCCTTTTGGGAGAAATGAGCTCAACAGCACATATATGTCATCTGCCTAAAGTATATTAACCAAATCATTGAAAAAATATGAGCTAAATGTCAGATTTCCTAGCAAAATATCAATACCGCTGACCAACAAGGATGAATATGTGATCCTTCAAAACTTTTATGAGACATATATTCAAATAAGTCGTAAATTAAAAGATAAATAAGCAATACCAAACTTAATTTTTTTAAAAAAATGCTTATTATGGAGTGTCTTATACTCCCTCCATCTTGTAAAAAACTTCATAGTTTCACTTCACAAAGTTCAACAAAAGGGTTAAAAAGTGAGAAGTGTGTGGTTAGATTTTATTTAGAAGATAGAGAAATGTTGTATGCAGTATGCACAGAAAACATTGTGTAAGAAGAAATAAAGAATATACTGGAATTCGAAAAAAAAGACCTTATGGGCTAAAGGGAGTAAATTTGAGACACTATCTCTCTTGAATCACTTATAGTCATTATCAAACATGTCTAATTCAACAAAAAATTTAGAAGTAACAGTTCAAAAATCTCAAGAAGAAAGGGAGGAAAGGATAGTCTAAGCAGTCTGTTTCATAGTCAGTACAGCTTATTCTAAACAGAGTCCTTTCAAAGATGATTTCTCATAGCAATTATTTGATGAATGCATATTAAACAAATAATTTGAGCTTATGGGAAGTAAAAGCTCATATCAGGTCTTGACTATAATAAAATTATGTGATATTCTATGGTGACGGCAGGGAATGCAGAGTTTCCAATAATTTAACTACAATTGAAAGCTTTCTCTAGATGATTAATCGAATTAAAAAGCAAACAAAAGATGTAATTTATGAGTTCTAAGGCTCGAAGTAATAACCCAAAGTGACTAAATCATAAATATATTTGAGCACTAAGAAAGAATGTTCTTGCACGACTCATTTCAGCTTATCAGCAGGGTATGGTAAATTCTGATTAGATAGGGATTCGTCAATCATCACTCTCAAAAGGAAGGCTGAGCTTATGTCTATATAATGTAAGGAGTGCAGAAAATCAGAAAGAGTGAACAGCCATTCAAATACATTAAATAGTTGATCCTCAAGTGCACCATTGAACAGAAAATTAAAATATCCATAACACACCTTTACTCGACCCCAATCCATACCAACAACTGCTAGTCTATGAGTTTCCTTCTCGATTGTTTGTATAACTTCTTCCTGCATTCAATCAGAAAAGGAAAAAAAATTGCTAACCTTCTGCTCTCGGCAGAAGCCATAAAGCCAAAATTTTTCATTCTTTACCTGCAAAAAAGTATCTTCTTCGTCCGAATAAACATCATCCTCTTCGTCAGAATCTGTTGTACTTGTTGAAGATGAACTATCACTCTGAGCCTCCTCCTCTTCATCACCTTCTTCTGACTCTGTGTCATCCGATTCTGATACTGAATTTCCTTTCTCTAACTCCTCATTCTGACTCTCACTTTGTCCAGCTTTAGTGCCACTTTCTTCTACTTCTTCTTCTTCTTCTTCCTTCTCCTCCTCCTCCTCCTCCTCTTCTTCTTCTTCTCTTTCAGCATATTTGTTCTTCAACTTCTCGCTTCTCTTCAGTGATTCCTCCTCTTCGTCCTCGAGATGGTAATAGTCTTTCAGGCGATTCTGAGAAGAATCTTCCTTGTGCCTGCCTCTCTTATCAATCCTCGCCTTGGTAGGCGCAAACTTATCACCGGCGAAAATATGACTGAAACGGGAATCGATCACCACCTTCGTCTGGCGCTTCGGAGCTTTCCGGAACCTGGGATCCGTGTGAATGGATGCGAACCGAGGATCCTTGATGATTTTGCTTCCACTATGGCGATTTCCGCCGCCGGATGCCGCCTTACCGGCACCGCCCTCCGATTTTCTCCCCTTCATAATACTCTTGTATTTTTTCGGCTCTTTGATTCCCAATGCTTAACTGTGACCGGCGGCGGAGGATGTCGGCGACCAACAAGCAGCTGTGGAGATGGGGAGAGAATCGTCAGCGTAAGGAAGAGGAGCAAGGGTTTTAGAGGGGTATTTTAGGCACTTACAATTTTTCTACCCAAGTCGTCCCGCTATAAATTTTTGGGAAAAACCTACTAACTTCACTTAGCTGTTTGGCAACTTCTGAATTAGTAAGTTGAACCAGTAAGAGGTCTGAAACATTAACTGCTGAATCAGTAAGAGGTCTGAATCATTAAGAGCTAGTATATTGCTTAACTATTCAGAGGCACATGTCTGATCAATTCAGATAAGAGGTCTTAACCATTCAGACTCTGTATAATACTTAATCATTCAGAGGCAAATCTCTTAACCATTCAGACATCTGAACCATTAAGATGCTGAAACAAACCGTCTGAACCATTAAGTACTGAACCATTCGGACATCTGAACCATTAAGAGGCTGAAACAAACAGCCCCTTAGTTAAATTAGTTCTTTTTACTCAAAAAATGTGGATTTGTTTAATTCTTTGTGTTAAATTTATCTTTTACTACCGCCGTCCCGCTATATTCGCCAACTTTTAACTTTTGGAACTGTTCATCTAAGTACTTTGACTCATCAAATTCTCTCAATGTGTAAATCTAAATATAGTCATGTGTGATCTTGTTTGATTTGTCGTAACATATAAATTATTAATATATAATTTCTATAATTTTTTAATATACAAATTATAAGATAAAATATATTAAAGAAGTGTATTGGATGGTGTGTAAAAATGAAAGTGGACAAATATAGTGAGACGGAGGGAGTAAAATGCTAAGTTAACACATGAATTGACATACAAAATTTATTCAAACATTCATTATTCTTGTATCAATTAACGTAATAATTCAAAATTTTAAAAAATAAATTCTATTTGAGAGATTAACTTGATTTGCATTTTCAATATATAGATACTAAATTAATTCAAATGAACTTACATGGACCAAAGTGATTTGTGATATCAAGTGATATACCTAGAGAGACCAAATTACATATAACTTGGCTAAAATATGTTGAAATTGCATGAGTGGGTGGCGGTATCTATAACATTAAAAATTTTTAAAATTAACATATTTTGAGTCATTTTTTAATTTTTGTTTTATCTCTTTTTTCCTAGAAAAGTTTTTTTAAATTTCTTTTCAAATTTTTTTATTGTTTTTAAAAATTCAAAATTATTTCTATTTGAAATCAAAATAAAAAATTAACACATATTCCATTTTATCTCGAATCAAACATTTTTACTTTTTGATTTCTAGAATTTTTTTGTAACTTCAAAAAATTAAAAATAACTATATAGAAAAACGAACTGAAAAAAATTGAAACATGCAAAAAAATTTATACAAAAAGAAATTTTCAAAATGCCTAAAAAAGTGAAATTATGGATGTCCAAAATGGTTTCATTTTTATGTTTTGTTTTGTTTTATTTCTCATTTTTTGAAGTTCACAAAAAAGTTTTACTTTTTTATTTCAGAAAAAATTAAAAATAATAAAAGGAACAAATAAATAATTTTTACTCGATTAAAAATAATAATAAATTTTATAAAAATAACTAGAAAAAATAACAAACCGTTGATTAATAAAATAAACAAAAAAGGGAAAAAGGGTAACATAAAAATAAACAATAATAAGAAATAAGCACTTGTGCCTATTTGGCCTTAGTAATAGATATGAGTGCAACGTTTTGAAACCACGGAGACTTTAGAAATAATTTTGAAAACAGGGAGAGTATTGGTACCTATTTGTAGGGTTGTTCATTCAGATATATTTGAAAATTTCGGATCGATAAATATTTATTCCATGTCCGATCTGAAAATTACCGGATATCCGAATTTCAGATATCCGATATTTTGGATTGGATCAATGGAATATCCGGAAATTTTTTTTATTTATTTTTCATTGAATTTTTATTTTTTCCAATAATTCTAAAAAATATTTAGAATGATTTTTTATTTATTAAAATAGTAGAGGTCATGATTTAGACTTGAATTTGAAGTCAACTCTATTTTAAATGTCATAGTTACCTTGATAGTAATATAATAAGTTATAATTTTATAAATGCATGAAAAAAATTATCAATATAATTGGCAAATAAAACATAGACAAAAAGAATAAAGTAAAAAACTTCAGATAATCTTACATTCAAATATTTATGATGATAAAAATGAATTGGGCTTAAGTTGTCTAAGCTTTATATATATATATATATATATATTAAAAATATGAACTTCGGATGTCCACCGATATCCGAAATCTTAATATTTCATTTGATATCTGATCCGAAATATCCGAAAGCTAAAATATCAGATCGGATATCCATTTTTTGGATCGAATCAACTCGAATTATAGACGGATATTTCGGATCGAATATTTTTGAACACCCCTACCTATTTGGCCTTAAATTAAACAATAAAGAACAAGTAAGAAAGGGAAACGGAAAGTTTACTTATTCCATAAATAGCAAACAATCTACTAATTGTTTGCCAAAAAAAGTAAATAAATGGAGTTAGATTAACAAGTGGAACGGAATGGAGATTTAACGGCATGAAGAGAGAAAGCGGACATTCTCCGCCCTTGGGCTACTTTACACCCGGAGTATAAAATAGCTACCTGACCTAACTTTGTATCTTCTCTCTCGTCGGCGCTCTCTTCACAATCCGCCGTCCAAATATTACCGCCGCCGACGATGCCCGCCCTATCTAAAAGCCTCGTCTCCGAACTGCCAGCTTGAAGCCCCCAGCCGCACAAGGTATGATGAAGCTTGGGTTTTAATTTTTTTTTTTTAATTTAAAAAAGAAAAACCTAATCAGCTAGTGGGTTGACTTTGTGAGCGTTATACGCCAACACCGCTGCCAACCGGAGACCGTGGCCGATGTTCATCGTCCCGTCCTCCATCGTCCCAGGTCTTTTCATTCAACCATTTTTAGATTCAAATATTACAATTCTCCCTCTGATCCGTCAATGGAACCATCTCTGATCTTTTCGATGATTGATGAGCTTCGGCGATGGTGTTCCACATGCGCAGATCTGGTGTTCCTACGATAGATCTGGTCACGATGGTGGTCGTTGATGCCATGGACTAAACCTCTCCTCTGTGTTGTCGGACAGATCTGATGGGGATGATGGTGGCTGCCATTTTCTATGAGCTTAATCCTAGATGTGAATTGGACTTGATGAAATGTTCTTTTTTTGTTTAGAGTAGAATTGTTGAGGGGCATTTTTGAAAAGTCTAAGCATATTTTACGCTCTCTTAAAGATCATCCCGGATCAAATTGAGAGGATAAATATAGGACAGAGGGAGTATATACTATATCTTCCTCATAATGTCACCTTGTAGGCCAAAAAGTTAATTGTGTTGTATAATTTCTTGCAGGGGGTTGTGGAGACGCTAGTTTCATGCTTCTGGGTGTGGAATGAATGAGAGATTTGAGGTAATGCCTTCTTGATGTTTCCTGCTTGGGCTGGTCTTTTAGCCATTTCAATTGTCTACACTTATGATCTTCAGTTTCTCTTGCAGAGTAAGATGATGATGTTGAAAGTTATTGCTTGAACGGTTGGGCTTCATTTCTCGATTGTATTGAATTTCTATTAATGCATTAAGAAATACATTCAGGTATTTACTTCTGTTTCCTTTACATTGTGTTTGGATAGAGGGGAATGGGACGAATGGGAAGTAAATTGAAGGATGGAGGCATTCTACCCATTTTTTTGTATTGAAAGTGTTTGGAGGGCATTACCTTTCTTCACTTCCCCTTATATTTTAATCCCTCCAAATTGGAGTAAAATTAGGGGGGGGGGAGGCATAGTTTGTAAGGCGTCGCCTATTCGATAAGGCGCTATCACTGGGACGCCTTGTCTGCTCGCCTCGCCTAGAAAACCTTAAGGCGATCAGGCGCTCGCCTAGGCGTCGCCTTTCCTCGCCTTAACGCGCCTTACCTCGCCTTGATGCCTTGGGCCCCTTAAAAATTTTGAAAAAACCCATTTTTTTAGTGTAGTCCATTTTCTTTAAGTGTAGCCTAATAGACTTAAAACTTATCTTCTCTCTCGGTTTTTCTGTCTCGATCAAGCTTCCTTAAAATGTATAAGACATATATATATATGTATGTATGTATGTATGTATGTATGTATGTATGTATTTAAACGAAAATTCTTATTAGAAGAAAAAGAATGTATGTAGAATTTTGATTCATGGTTTTAGTTCAAGAAGATTGTTTATCTCATTCTTTGAGAGACAAATGGTGTAGAATTGAAAAATAAAAATTACATATTAAAAAACTATATTATTTTACCTATTAAAAAAGATCTACAAAACTAGAGGTGACATGACTATATTATTTTATCAAATGGTGTTTCTACAAAACTAGAGGTGACATGACTATATTATTTTATCAAATGGGTGACGAAAATAGGCCAACAAAGTGAATAAAGTTTGACCCTGTGAATAGTGAACGTAAAGTTTATTTGTGGACGAAGGGAGTATTGTTTTTAAAAATTAAAAATTATTTCTGTTTGAAATCAAAATAAAAAATTAACATATAATCCATTTTATCTCAAATCAAACATTTTCACTTTTTGATTTGTAGAATTTTTTTTGTAACTTCAAAAATATGCAAAATAAAAAAATAAAATATGGAAAGACGAACTGAAAAAATTAAAACATGCAAAAAAAGTAATACACAAGAAATTTTCAAAACGCCTAAAAAAGTTAAATTAGGGATGTCTAAAATGGTTTCATTTTTATGTTTTGTTTTGTTTTATTTCTCATTTTTTGAAGTTCACAAAAAAAGTTTTTACTTTTTTATTTCAAAAAAATTAAAAATGATAAAAGGAACAAACAAATAATTTTTACTTGATTAAAAATAATAAAATATAATAAATTTTTTAAAAATAACTAGAAAAATAACAAACCATTGATTAATAAAATAAACAAAAAAGGAAAAAAGGGGAACAAAAGAATAAGCAAAAATAAGAAATGAGCATCTATGCCTCTATGGTTTAGAAAAAATGGTACAAATGCTCCTTTCTTTGTTTGAAAAATGGCCGAAAAATTATCACAGCCGATATGGGTACAACATTTTGAAACCACGGAGACTTTAGAAATAATTTTACCTATTTTGCCTTAAATTAAACAATGAAGAACTTCTCCATTGAGTGGTAAGAAGGGAAACGGAAAGTTTACTTATTCCATAAATAGCAAACAGTCTGCTAATTGTTTGCCAAAAAAAGTAATTAAATGGAGTTAGATTAACAAGTGGAACAGAATGGAGATTTAACGGCATGAATAGAGAAAGCGGACATTCTCCGCCCTAGGGCTACTTTACACCCGGAGTATAAAAAAGCTACCTGACCTAACTTTGTCTCTTCTCTCTCGTCGGCACTCTCTTCACAATCCGCTGTCCAAATATTACCGCCGCCGACGATGCCCGCCCTATCTAAAAGCCTCGTCTCCGAACTGCCAGCTTGAAGCCCCCAGCCGCACAAGGTATGATGAAGCTTGGGTTTTAATTTTTTTATTTTAAAAACGAAAAACTTAATCAGTAAAATCGCCCTTTTTGAAAAAGATGAACACCATCATCCATAAAGGTAGGTTTGTTATAAAGGGAGAGTTTTTCGTTAAAGGGGAGGGATGGAGAGAATAATGGAGTAGATAAGTGGGTGAGATTCGCTGATATTTGGATTAAATATTTCGAATATAGGAAAAAGTATAAAGAATGGTAACCATCCAATAGGTTAGATTGGAAAGAAATCGAAGGGTACCAATAGTTTAGATTGGAAAGAAATCGAGGGGTGGCATGTATGGGAACATGATTTGGATTTCAAATCTGAAATTACTCAAATTTCATGTTTGATAAATTTAAAAATTTTGAATTTGAATTTGAATCAAATTCTTTTATTCATAGTAAAGCTTAAGTTGAAATCCGATCCATACACTTCTCCTTGTCATTTGAAACTTAATATTTCAAGTTTTGGAATTGAAATGCATGAACTAAAATGAAATGCTAGTTTTCAAACAGTGCCTTAATGAATTTATGACTAAGAGCTTGTTTTTTGTTATTTCTCTCTTCTTGATCTGATTATATCTAATTAGATTAAGTTCTCACTTGATTTGATTTAATCTGATCTGATTTTGATTAAAATTATATTTTAAGTTGTTTCTGATCTGATCTGAACTGGTTTGTTCTGATCTCTTTTCAATAAGAATAAGTAATACTCCCTTCGCCCTAACACGTCCTTTCCAATTCTGTTTACGAGTCTTGACCAACTTTGTTTTTATTTTAATTTATTTGTTTTTAGGTGTAAAATTAAAAAAATGACTTATATATTTAAAAACTACTCCATCCGTCCTAAAATTATCTTCTTGTTTGTGTTTACGAGGTTTGTCCGACTTTATTTTCAATTCAATTTATTTGATTGTAGGTGTAAAATTAAAAAATAAAATCATATATTTAAAAACTACATCAAAAATTTTAAAAAAACAAAGGGTGATAAGACTATATTATTTTAGCAAACAACTAATAAAAATAGGTAAACAAAGTGATTTAAGATTGACCGTGTGAATAGTAATAGGGAAATATTTTCAAACACAAAAAGTATATCAAAAGTCTACAAAAATAAGATATGACAAAACTATATTATTTTATCAAACACGTAACGAAAATTTGTAAAAAAAAATAATTAAAGTTTGACCGTGAAAAAAGTAACTTGAAAATTCGTTTTTGAAATAAGTAAAATAGTTTGATGGAAAAAATATGTAATAAGAATAAGTTGAACAGACAAAGTCTTAATCTTACTACTTATAAAGTACTCCGTATTATGTATTCTTTTTAGAATTAGATCCAAAATTGATTTTAAGAATTTCTTCTCTTCAACTTATTCTAATTATTTATAACTCATTCTTAACATAACTAGATTAAAGTTGTGTCCCGCTTTTCTGATATGATCTGATCTGATTTTTGAAGTTCTTATCTGATTTGATCTGATTAGATCTGATCTGATCTAGTCTAATCTGAGTAGATCTGATCTGATATAAATTTGATTTAAATTAAAAATAAAATTATTATTATAATACTTATAATAGTAATAAAAATATTAATAATTATAGTAATAATAACGATAGTAATAATAATAACAAATATAATAATAATAATAATAATAGTAATAATAATAGTAATAATAATAACTATAATAATAATATTAAGAATAATACTAATAATAATAATAGAAATAATAATATTAGTAGTAATAGTAATAATGATATTAGTAACAATGATAATAATAATAATAACAACAACAATAGTAATAATAATAATAATAATAGTTATAATTATAGTAACAATAGTAATAATAAGTATAGTCATAATAATAATAATAATAATAATAATAATAATAATAATAATAATAATAATAATAGTAATAGTAATAGTAATAATAACAATAGTAAGAATGAATAATAGTAATAGTAATAATAATAATAATAACAATAATATTATTAGAATTAATAATAATAATAGCAATAGTAATAATAATTATAATCATAACATTAATAATAATAGTAATAGTAATAATAATAGTAACAATATTGTTTAAAATAATAATAGTAGTAGTAGTAATAATAATAATATTAATTTTGTTTAGATCTGATCTGATCTGATTGAATCTGGTCTGATCTCATCTAGTTTGATCTAATCTAGCTAATCTGATTTAATTTTAATAAGTATAAGTAATAAACAGAAAAAATAAATTGAACGAAACACTTCTTAAACCAGAATATATCAGAAAATTTTTTATATATAACTTGAATAAGATCATACAAGGACCCGACCAGATTAGAAATTAATCTAATCAAATCAAATGTAGTCAAATCAGATGAAGCAATCGAACTCTAAATATAACTTGAATCAGATTAGATCTTAATTCAATCAAATCAAACGAAGAGAATAAATCCTAAGGGGATTGTTTTTTTATTTGAAATTTCAGTTTTGAATATTAAGAAGAAATTGAAAGAAGTTGGTAAGAAGCTGGAAAAAATAAAATCTTGAAGGAGATTTAAAAAACTAGAATGGTTTGGAAAATATTAGAAAAGGTTAACAAATGTTTGGAAAAAATGAAAAAAATTGAAATGTGTGTGTGTGTGTGTCTATATATATATATATTGGTGTCATTATTGAAGAAAAGAAATAGATCATATAATGAAATATAAAAATTTTCATTGTTTTGAAGCATGCATGTAAAATGAATTACAACTTTTAGAAATCTTATTTATAAACTACATTTGTAGTTTGATTTGGGGGATTGAGGGAACATTATCAGAATAAGCCATTACGATTTGTTAATCCTAAAAGCGTAACATATAGTGCAGGACTAAATATTGGTTTCCTTAACAATAATCTTACGTGTTTTCGAGATTAGACTTGACTCTTATAAATCTGAGTTCTTGACATTGTCGAAGCAAATATAAGTTTGAGATTCACTACTAGGATTCGTCAATGTCATATATTCAAAGGGAACCATTAAAAGAAAACAAGATATAAAAAAGTATATACATTACATTACACGACTTCATTATCATTTTCATTATATTTCTATTCCATAATATTTATAATACTCCCTCCGTCCTAAAATTAACTTCTTACTTGACTTTTCACGGTCTCCAATGTGACACTTTGACCATCAACATATCAATTTTTATATAAATATATTTTTTAAAAATTATATATTTCAAAACTATGTTTTAAAATGAATCTATTGCTTATAAATTTATATTAAAATTCAANAAAAGAAAACAAGATATAAAAAAGTATATACATTACATTACACGACTTCATTATCATTTTCATTATATTTCTATTCCATAATATTTATAATACTCCCTCCGTCCTAAAATTAACTTCTTACTTGACTTTTCACGGTCTCCAATGTGACACTTTGACCATCAACATATCAATTTTTATATAAATATATTTTTTAAAAATTATATATTTCAAAACTATGTTTTAAAATGAATCTATTGCTTATAAATTTATATTAAAATTCAATGTATTTTTTCCGTAATATATGGTCAAAGTTTAAAAAATTTTACTACAAAAGTCAAACTGTGAAATTAATTTTAAGACGGAGGAGTAATATATAAATATACTGGAGAGTTCAAATCCTTCGATATATATATATATATATATATACATAAGTACGCACTAGTTATATTCATTTATATTTACGAAGGAGAGTTCAAATCCTTCCAAATCCCTTTCCCTCCTAAAATGTGCAAACAAACAAGTGATGGATTACATCCCTCTTTTCAAGTCCCTCACCTTCCTCCAACTACCCCAATGCAAGTATAGTGTAAGGCCTGTTAGAGTCAAAGAGTATTTGGGTTAGTCTTACCGTGTGCATATGTGTGTGGATGTGATTTTTCCTTTCTTTTTTAAGAGTTACTTTTTGTAGTGTGATCCTTCAAGACATACTTTGGTGTTTGCCAATTTGGTTGTGCAACCACTATTCAAGTATACTCATTTCCCTCAGAACTTGTTAGAGATAAAAAGGTAAGTCTTGTGTATCTATATCAGTCATAATATCATTAATGAAAGTGTTCTGGTGAAGTCATTCATATTTATGTATTATGATTGTTTGATTTGTTTCTGCAAACTCTGTTAAGTCCAGAGTATATTGTTCTGGTGTAGGAAAGTGTTCTTAGAAATGCAAGCCCATCAGCCACCTCCTTGACTCAAGAATAATGCTGATCCTGATTTGCCATGGTTTATGGGTTTGAGAGCCCCAAAGGAGTACGCATGTCCCCTCTCAACCTCACCGTATTATCTTCCGCGCAAGATGCGCGAAGAAGTCAATTTAGAGGAGATCTCAATGGTTGTTGTTTCTCTTAAAAACTATTTGAGTTAACTTTGACAAACTTAATTTTGTGGTTATTTATAAACATCAAATCTTACTCAAAGTCGTGGCTAATGATATACAGGATTTCGATGATTGGGTATACAACTTCCCGAACAAAGACCTCTGGTCTTTTGCTTTCATGAAGGATTGGAAATTGGGATTCTCGAGCTGTTTGGGCCGTGCATTTTCTCTATCTTCTTATTATAAGGAGGGCCTGCCATTTTTGGGCATGTATATACAGAAACCGTTGTTGGTGGAAGATATGGCCCAAAGTTGGGAACACTTATACGGCAATGTAATGGTGTGATCTCAATAGATACATCAAATTCATCCACTGAGCCTGGTAAAATATGGAAGATTATTTTCTTTTCTTTCTTTTTTTTTGTTTCTTTATTGAAATCAACTTGGTTTCCTTATTTTTGTGTGTGTGTTTTTTGTTTTAATACTCAATTCCAGTAACATACTGGAGACCATCGACACACTTGTTATGTTGGTCAAACATGTCATCGACTCTGTGCTCTCGATAAACCTAGTGCGTACCCGGACGAGGTCACAAGATTTTTCGAGTTATGTAGATTACCTCGATGCGAGTTTGATCTTGAAATCCAAAGGTACTTCATATATTCATGTATCTTGAAACTTTTTATGTAATTTGCTCAGCAAATGGAAATTGAAAGAGTTCACACACACACACACGCAGTTTGAAAAGGTCTGCATTATGTGTTGCAGTGATTAGGGAGTGGATTCCTTCTAAAAAATTATTATAGTCTTGCAAAGAACAGACTTTCTCATTGTCCTTGAAAAATTTGGTGAAATGAGAGATAACCAGATTCTCCTACTCCTCATACTTATCCATCAATTGATTATTAGTATCTAGAAGGGTGTTGATTCCCTGCTGTCTCCTCCTTTCTTTCACAAGACTGAAAAAATGTGGTATTTGCATCTCCTTTAAGCCACTAA
This sequence comes from Cuscuta campestris, assembly GCA_900332095.2. Taxonomy (NCBI): domain Eukaryota; kingdom Viridiplantae; phylum Streptophyta; class Magnoliopsida; order Solanales; family Convolvulaceae; genus Cuscuta; species Cuscuta campestris. Next base: position 400,877 of record OOIL02006828.1, on the reverse strand, counting down.
ACATTTCCTTTCTGCGTCCAATATGCGTATTCCATATTTGTAACTCTTGTCAACTGTGCCTTCTTAAGATTGAAAATTTCTCTGTTTACTTCAGTAGCATCTACCTCAAAATTTTGCTCAGCAGTATATGCTTCCTCCTCAGCTTCTTTAACAAGAGAGAAGACATTACCAAAGGATTCTTTGTTCCATTTGGTCAAGTCTTCTTTTCAGTGCTTTAGTTTGTTGAAAAGACATAGCATACCCCCCATAGAAGGGAATTTCACTCCAGCTTTTCTCACAGATTACCATTAAATCTTTATGGAGAGTCCACATATGTTCTTTTTTACTAAATCATATTGTGTAATCATATCGGTTCTTTTTTATGCCTTAGCCGCTTATATGTGTGATCCACACAGTTGAAAAAGAACCGACACAATATGATTTAGTAAAAAAGAACATATGTGGACTCTCCATAAAGATTTAATGGTAATCTGTGAGAAAAGCTGGAGTGAAATTCCCTTCTATGGGGGTATGCTATGTCTTTTCAACAAACTAAAGCACTGAAAAGAAGACTTGACCAAATGGAACAAAGAATACTTTGGTAATGTCTTCTCTCTTGTTAAAGAAGCTGAGGAGGAAGCATATACTGCTGAGCAAAATTTTGAGTGAGATGCTACTGAAGTAAACAGAGAAATTTTCAATCTTAAGAAGGCACAGTTGACAAGAGTTTCAAATATGGAATACGCATATTGGACGCAGAAAGGAAATGTTTAGTGGCTTAAAGGAGATGCAAATACCACATTTTTCAGTCTTGTGAAAGAAAGGAGGAGACAACAGAGAATCAACAGCTTTCTAGATACTAATAATCAATTGATGAATAAGCTTGAGGAGTTGGAGAATCTGGTTATCTCATTTCACCAAATTTTTCAAGGACAATGAGGAAGTCTTATCTTTGCAGGACTATAATAATTTTTTAGAAGGATTCCTCTCCCTAATCACTGCAACACATAATGCAGACCTTTTCAAACTGCCTGTGTGTGTGTGAACTCTTTCAATTTCCATTTGCTGAGCAAATTACATAAAAAGTTTCAAGATACATGAATATATGAAGTACCTTTGGATTTCAAGATCAGACTCGCATCGAGGTAATCTACATAACTCGAAAAATCTTGTGACCTCATCCGGGTACGCACTAGGTTTATCGAGGGGCACAGAGTCGATAACATGTTTGACCAACATAACAAGTGTGTCGATGGTCTCCAGTATGTAACTAGAATTGACTATTAAAACAAAAAACACACACACAAAATGAGTAAACCAAGTTGATTTCAATAAAGAAAGAAAAGAAAATAATCTTCCATGTTTTACCAGGCTCAGTGGATGAGTTTGATGTATCTATTGAGATCACACCATTACATTGCCGTATAAGTGTTCCCAACTTTGGGCCATATCTTCCACCAACAACGGTTTCTGTATATACATGCCCAAAAATGGCACGCAGGCCCTCCTTATAATAGGAAGATAGAGAAAATGCACGGCCCAAACAGCTCGAGAATCCCAATTTCCAATCCTTCATGAAAGCAAAAGACCAGAGGTCTTTGTTCGGGGAGTTGTATACCCAATCATCGAAATCCTGTATATCATTAGCCACGACTTTGAGTAAGATTTGATGTTTATAAATAACCACAAAATTAAGTTTGTCAAAGTTAACTCAAATAGTTTTTAAGAGAAACAACAACCATTGAGATCTCCTCTAAATTGACTTCTTCGCGCATCTTGCGCGGAAGATAATACGGTGAGTTTGAGAGGGGACATGCGTACTCCTTTGGGGCTCTCAAGCCCATAAACCATGGCAAATCAGGATCAGCTATATTCTTGAGTCGAGGAGGTGGTTGATGGGCTTGCATTTCTAAGAACACTTTCCTACACCAGAACAATATACTCTGGACTTAACAGAGTTTGCAGAAACAAATCGGACAATCCATTGGGGTAGTTGGAGGAAGGTGAGGGACTTGAAGGAGGGATGTAATCCATCACTTGTTTGTTTGCACATTTTAGGAGGGAAAGGGATTTGGAAGGATTTGAACTCTCCTTCGTAAATATAAATGAATATAACTAGTGCGTACTTATGTATATATATATATATATATATATCGAAGGATTTGAACTCTCCAGTATATTTATATATTACTCCTCCGTCTTAAAATTAATTTCACAGTTTGACTTTTGTAGTAAAATTTTTTAAACTTTGACCATATATTACGGAAAAAATACATTGAATTTTAATATAAATTTATAAGCAATAGATTCATTTTAAAACATAGTTTTGAAATATATAATTTTTAAAAAATATATTTATATAAAAATTGATATGTTGATGGTCAAAGTGTCACATTGGAGACCGTGAAAAGTCAAGTAAGAAGTTAATTTTAGGACGGAGGGAGTATTATAAATATTATGGAATAGAAATATAATGAAAATGATAATGAAGTCGTGTAATGTAATGTATATACTTTTTTATATCTTGTTTTCTTTTTGGTTCCCTTTGAATATATGACATTGACGAANATTCATTTTAAAACATAGTTTTGAAATATATAATTTTTAAAAAATATATTTATATAAAAATTGATATGTTGATGGTCAAAGTGTCACATTGGAGACCGTGAAAAGTCAAGTAAGAAGTTAATTTTAGGACGGAGGGAGTATTATAAATATTATGGAATAGAAATATAATGAAAATGATAATGAAGTCGTGTAATGTAATGTATATACTTTTTTATATCTTGTTTTCTTTTTGGTTCCCTTTGAATATATGACATTGACGAATCCTAGTAGTGAATCTCAAACTTATATTTGCTTCGACAATGTCAAGAACTCATATTTATAAGAGTCAAGTCTAATCTCGAAAACACGTAAGATTATTGTTAAGGAAACCAATATTTAGTCCTGCACTATATGTTACGCTTTTAGGATTAACAAATCGTAATGGCTTATTCTGATAATGTTCCCTCAATCCCCCAAATCAAACTACAAATGTAGTTTATAAATAAGATTTCTAAAAGTTGTAATTCATTTTACATGCATGCTTCAAAACAATGAAAATTTTTATATTTCATTATATGATCTATTTCTTTTCTTCAATAATGACACCAATATATATATATATATAGACACACACACACACACATTTCAATTTTTTTCATTTTTTCCAAACATTTGTTAACCTTTTCTAATATTTTCCAAACCATTCTAGTTTTTTAAATCTCCTTCAAGATTTTATTTTTTCCAGCTTCTTACCAACTTCTTTCAATTTCTTCTTAATATTCAAAACTGAAATTTCAAATAAAAAAACAATCCCCTTAGGATTTATTCTCTTCGTTTGATTTGATTGCATTAAGATCTAATCTGATTCAAGTTATATTTAGAGTTCGATTGCTTCATCTGATTTGACTACATTTGATTTGATTAGATTAATTTCTAATCTGGTCGGGTCCTTGTATGATCTTATTCAAGTTATATATAAAAAATTTTCTGATATATTCTGGTTTAAGAAGTGTTTCGTTCAATTTATTTTTTCTGTTTATTACTTATACTTATTAAAATTAAATCAGATTAGCTAGATTTGATCAAACTAAATGAGATCAGACCAGATTCAATCAGATCAGATTCCACCAAACCAGATCCGATCTAAACAAAATTAATACGGAGTATTATTATTATTACTACTACTACTATTATTATTTTTAACAATATTGTTACTATTATTATTACTATCATAATTATAATTACTATTGCTATTATTATTATTAATTCTAATAATATTAATAATAATAATAATAATATTATTATTATTATTATTATTATTACTATTATTCATTCTTACTATTGTTATTATTACTATTACTATTATTATTATTATTACTATTATGACTATACTTATTATTACTATTGTTACTATAATTATAACTATTATTATTATTATTACTATTGTTGTTGTTATTATTAGTATTATCATAGTTACTAATATCATTATTACTATTACTACTAATATTATTATTTCAATTATTATTATTATTATTAGTATTATTCTTAATATTATTATTATAGTTATTATTATTACTATTATTATTATTATTATTATATTTGTTATTATTATTACTATCGTTATTATTACTATAATTATTAATATTTTTATTACTATTATAAGTATTATAATAATAATTTTATTTTTAATTTAAATCAACTTTATATCAGATCAGATCTACTCGGATTAGACTAGATCAGATCAGATCAAATAAGATAAGAACTTCAAAAATCATATCAGATCATATCAGAAGAGCGGGACACAACTTTAATCTAGTTATGTTAAGAATGAGTTATAAATAATTAGAATAAGTTGAAGAGAAGAAATTCTTAAAATCAATTTTGGATCTAATTCTAAAAAGAATACATAATACGGAGTACTTTATAAGTAGTAAGATTAAGACTTTGTCTGTTCAACTTATTCTTATTACATATTTTTTCCATCAAACTATTTTACTTATTTCAAAAACGAATTTTCCAGTTACTTTTTTCACGGTCAAACTTTAATTTTTTTTTTACAAATTTTCGTTACGTGTTTGATAAAATAATATAGTTTTGTCATATCTTTTTACGTGTTTGATCACGGTCAAACTTTAATTATTTTATTCACTTTGTTGGCCTATTTTCGTCACCCATTTGATAAAATAATATAGTCATGTCACCTCTAGTTTTGTAGATCTTTTGATATAATTTTTTAATATGTAATTTTTATTTTTCAATTCTACACCATTTGTCTCTCAAAGAATGAGATAAACAATCTTCTTGAACTAAAACCATGAATCAAAATTCTACATACATTTTTATATTCCATCAAAATCTACACTTTATCCAGTAGAGTTTTTTCAATGCAACTTTTGAATTTCGCCATTAGAAGTTATTTTTTGAGTAGCCCCTTACTTGCACTCATTTTTTAATGTAACTATAAAAATTCAAATTGAAAAAAAAAACAACCAAATGTGCAGAACCCATCTTCTCAAACAATTTTTAAAAATAACATTAATTTCGGTGAGAAAAAAGTACATGGTAATAAGCTATGGCATTTCAAACACATTTGCTCCAAAATTAAATGAAAGTAAAGCTATAGTGAAGTTGCACTAAGCATTTGAATGTAAGATTCATACTATTCGTCCCCACGTTGAATGTAAGATTCATACTACTCTCATATACAAAATGGCATATAAAAAAGCGTATTGAAAAGTTCAAACAAATGGCGCGCCAAACATAGTTATCTGTGTGAACAACTAAATTATCCGTTACATTATAATTAAAAAGTCACTAGTTAACTTATACCGATTAACTTTATACTTTTTCAGTCTCAAAAAGTCATTTGAAGACTTGTTTTGTCCCAACTTTTCAAACAAAATTTAGTTCAACTAACAAATTAATTTAAAAATAGTTATAATTCATGATTTTCCAATTGTTGTGTCATATTAAAATAGGCAGAGTGTGTGAATGCAGACTTTACCCAAACTATATATATATATATATATATATATACACACACACACACACACACACACACACACACACACACACATATACATATGTTGATTTATGAATTCACTCTTAAAGAATAATTGTGTACAAGGATGTTTATATAGGTGAGGATCCCTACATGGACTAGGATTCACCAAATATGTAAACTAACATAAATACAATTCTGCTATAACTAGACTTCTTTCCATATATGTCTAACATCCCCCTCAAGCTGAACGCCGTGAAACGAGAGGAAGCTTGGCAACAAGTGCAGTGTAGCGTGGCAAGGCAAGAGCTTTTGTGAGAAGGTCTGCCAGCTGCTCATTTGAAGGAACATAAGAGACCGTCATTTTCTCTTCGATTACTTATTCTCGTACAAAGTGACAATCAGTTCCGACATGTTTCATGCGTTTATGGAAGACCAGATTCTTAGTCAAACAGATGGTGGACTGGTTGTCGCATAGAAGATGTGGAGGAGGGAGCTTGATCTGTAAAATGTCAAACAAATAGGTGAGCCACATTACCTCAGCTGCTGCGGCCGAGAGAGCTCTATACTCGGCTTCGGTGGACGAGCGTGAGACACGACTCTATTTCTCTGTACTCCAAGAGAGTAAATTCGAGCCAAAATATATCAAGTAACCTGTAACGGACCGTCCATCTGTCATATCGTTGGCCCAATCAGAATCAGAATATGCATGGATGGTTTGTGGGCCTCGCCGAAAGACCAAACCATGATCAATGGTTCCTTTGACATATCGTAGGATGCGTTTCAAGGACTGAAAATCCTGCTCAGTGGGTGCATGCATCCTTTGACAAACATAATTTACAGCAAACTGAATGTCCGGACGTGTGTTTGTCAAATATTGGAGAGAGCCAACTAAGCTTCGGAAAAAGGTGGGATTGTCGAACGGACGGCTCACCCCCTCCTCGGGCTGCCGTATGGGTAGGGGCGTGGGGGCCGGTTTGCAATCTTCGACTCCTGCTTTATGGAGGAGTTCACGGGCATATTTTTCCTGAGACAGAAGCAGGCGATCCTTTGTGCGTGTGACCTCGAGTCCAAGGAAGTAGTGAAGAGGACCCAGATTCTTCATTTGAAATTCCTGTTGCATAGCCTCGATGAATGAGGAGATAAGAGGTGAGGCACTTCCAGTGACAATAATGTCATCAACATAGAGAAGGACAATGAGGATGCCAGAAGGAGAATGCTTAACAAAGAAGCTTGTGTCGTGTTCATTTTTCCCAAAGCCATAATCAACAAGAAACCCTGACAAACGTTGGTACCAGGCCCTCGGTGCCTGTTTCAGACCATAAAGGGATTTCCTCAGTTTGCACACATAATGAGGGTACTGCTGATCTACATACCCTGGAGGCTGCTTCATATAAATTTCATCTGGAATGACTCCGTGAAGAAAAGCATTGGAGACATCCAATTGATGAAGGAGCCAGTTGTGATTGACCGCTAGAGAAAGAACCACCCGAATAGTCTGTTGTTTGACCACAGGGCTGAAGGTCTCAGAGTAGTCCAAACCATATTCCTGTGTATAGCCCTTGGCCACAAGACGGGCCTTGTACCTGGAAACAGAACCATCAGAATTATGCTTAATTTTATAAATCCACTTACATCCAATAGGAACCCGATCTGAAGGTGCCGGAACAAGCTCCCATGTATGCTGATCAATCAAGGCTTTATACTCCTCATCCATAGCTTGACACCAATAACTGTTTTGGGAGGCATCTTTATAGGTAACAGGCTCGGTGGTGGGCGGGGAGGAGGTATATGAAGTAGAGTAGAGTTTAGGTTTGAAGATACCACTTCGTGCACGAGTGGTCATGGGATGTCGGTTGGGTTAAGGAGGGGGAGAGGGGATTGGTGACGATTCGGGACTTGTCATTATTGGGGAGAGGCTGCCAAATTGGATAGGTGTGGGAGGGGAG
>OOIL02006828.1:362515-393189 GCA_900332095.2 Cuscuta campestris | reverse complement strand
GGGGGTGGGTTGTGTGACGGACTGTTTCGGGCTGGTGGCGAGAACTGGGCGGGCTGGTTTGAGGGTGGGTACTGTGCGGGCTGGTTTGGGTGTGGGTACTGGGCGGGGTGGCTGGGTTGCGGGCAGTGAGGGGGTTGGGTATTGGGCGGGGTGGCTGGGTTGCGGGCACTATTTATATGGGTGCTACCACAAACCCTACATGGGATATTCTGTACTCTGTTTTTGTCTCTCCATACGTAATAAAACTGCTCCCCCTCTTCCCCCGTGGACTAGCCAACACAACGTTGGTGAACCACGTTAAATCTGTTGTCGTGTTTTCTCGTTTATTTTCTCTTATTCTCGATTTCCGCACAACAAACTGGTATCAGAGCCTGGTTGTTAATCTGTGTTCTTGGAGAATTTCGAGATGTCTGCTTTGAACGTGAAAATCGACAAATTCACAGGGAGGAACAGTTTCAGTTTATGGCAGATCAAGATGCGGGCTTTGTTGAAACAACAAGGCTTCTGGGCGCCGTTGTCGAAAGACAAAAACGCCGTCGCTACTCCTGAGATGGCAACTCTGGAAGAGAAGGCACACTCCACGATCATGCTGTGTCTGTCAGATGACGTTATCACGGAGGTCTCAGACGAGGAGACTGCTGCTGGTTTGTGGTTGAAGTTGGAGAATCTGTACATGACGAAATCTTTAACCAACAAGCTACTTCTGAAACAACATCTATTCGGTTTACGAATGGCTGAAGGTACACCACTCAGGGAACATTTAGAGCAATTAAATACTTTGTTATTAGAATTGCGTAATATCGATGTGAAGATTGAGGATGAAGATGCTGCCCTGATTCTGTTAGTATCTCTCCCAATATCGTTTGAGAATTTTGTTCAATCTTTCATTGTTGGGAAAGATACTGTGTCTCTGGAAGAAGTTAGATCGGCCCTTCATAGCAGGGAATTGCGGCATAAGGCTAACGGCATGAGTACAGATGTACAACCTTCTGGTCTTTTCACCAGTACAGGAAAGGGGAAAGAATACAACGGAAAGAAGAAGGAGAGAAATTCATCATCAAAAGGTGCAAAGCCGGATGATGTCTGTAATTACTGCAAAGAACCAGAGCATTGGAAGTTTGATTGTCCTAAGCAGAAGATGCAGAAAAAGGACAAGATCGAGGATGCTCACTGTTCTGCAACTATGGCAGAAGCTGATGATATAAATTCTGAAGAAGATCTGGTTCTATTTGTCAATAACCAAACACATTGTAAGGATGTGTGGGTTCTTGATTCTGGGGCGTCGTATCATATTAGTCCATATAGGGAGTTGTTTTCAACTTATGAGCAGATAAATGAGGGTGATGTTTCCATGGCCAACGGAGTTGTCTGCAAGGTAGTTGGAATAGGCTCCATCAGGTTGAGGACTCATGATGGTACATTCTGCACCTTGAATAAAGTTAGGCATGTTCCACAGATGACGAAGAATCTGATATCCTTGACTCGTCTTGACAGTAAGGGTTTCAATTTCGAAGGTAAAGGTGGAGTTATGAGTGTCTACAAGGATTCGAAGGTGGTTCTGAAAGGTATTAACCATGGTACCTTATATCTTCTACAAGGATCTGTCATTGTTGCATCATCTGAGATTCATAGAGGTGATGAAAGTCTTAATGTTGAGGTGGAGGTTCCATCTGCACGGATTGAGACTGTTGATCACCTACAAGAATCATCTGTTTCTACGCCTCAATGAGGCGATTTGCGCCCCGAGAGGGGGCGATCTGGGCCGTATGGGCAGTCTATGCCCCATGAAGGGCAATCTGGGCTTCAGGAGGAGTCATCTGGACACTAGGTTGGTGTCATCTGTTTCTGTTCAGGTTCCATGAAGAGTCATCTGGACTCAAGGTGGAGTTTGCATCTGTTGGTGTTTTAGCTTGAGTTATCTGTTCCCATGAGTGAGGGAAATCTGTTTTGGTGTGTCACAACACTTCTGAACTCAAGTGAAACAATCTGTTCATGTCTTTTAGTGACATTTGTGTCCTTGGTTGGACTTCTGGTACCTATGGTACATTTGGTCACTTCTAGAAGGAAATCTGGTACATCTGCTGTTTTTTCTTTGAGGAGTGAGAGGAGAATCCAGGTGAAGAAAGTAGGAACTGCTGATAATCCTGCTGATATGTTCACAAAGCCGGTTCCGCAAAGCAAGTTTCAACATTGTGTGGACTTGCTTAACATCAGAAGCTGTTAGTTGCCCTGTGGGGCAATTCTGAGGAAAAGGGGGAGGTCTGGCACAACCATAGTGCGTCTGAAGAATCTGTATGGAGAATTCAAGTCAAGGTGGAGATTTGTTAGAATGCCTTGAATCTGACCCATCACAGCTCCAAATCCGGAGAAGTCAGAATCCGGAGAAGTCCAAATCCGGAGAAGTCCAAATTCCGGAGAAGTCGAGAAATCCGAATTCCGAGAAATCCGAATCTTGAGAGATCCAAACCCTACTCTAATTGGGCTTTCTAATTATCTGTTAATTCTGTAGTTTTGGGCCTAAGTCTATTAGGGTTTCGCCAAGCACTATTTATATGGGTGCTACCACAAACCCTACATGGGATATTCTGTACTCTGTTTTTGTCTCTCCATACGTAATAAAACTGCTCCCCCTCTTCCCCCGTGGACTAGCCAACACAACGTTGGTGAACCACGTTAAATCTGTTGTCGTGTTTTCTCGTTTATTTTCTCTTATTCTCGATTTCCGCACAACACTTACCAAATTTGGCTTCTCTAGAGGCACAATACACCTGCTCATGGGGAATCTCAAAGCAACACATTTCTCTGTTTTAGTTAATGGCCAACCAAAGGGCTTTTTCCCCATGAAGTGTGGGGTTAATTAAGCAAGGTGATCCACTCTCCCCTCTACTCTTTATCATTGCTTTGGAAGGGCTGTCCAGATTCATCAATCGCCTCCACTCAACAGGGCAGATCTCACACTTCTCAGCAGGGAGGACACCCACCCCAAGCCACCTTCTCTACACGGATGACATCATTCTCTTTACTAAGGCTGATTGCAGAAACCTTCTTAGACTTAAAAGAATGTTATCCACATTTATGAATGCCTCAGGACAAGAAATCAACTACCTCAAGAGCCAAGCTATTGTACATGGAAAAATGAAGATGGAGCACCAGCACAAAATTAGGAAGATCCTTTCTATCAAGTGCAGTACCCAAGCTTTTGTTTACCTTGGATCCACCATTGTCAAGGGAAAGCTCAAGAAATACACTGCAAGGATTTGATTGGAAAATTTGAGAGAAGGATTAATGTTTGGTACAGTAAAAAGTTAAACCAGATGGGAAGGCTTATTCTTACCAAGCATGTGCTATCTTCAATTCCTATGCATCTAATGGCTGCCCAAAGATTACCCAAGTCCAATAGTCCATTACAAAAAGTCTAAAGCGATTAATGGCAAACTTTTTCTGGGGGGAAAAAGAGGAGGGCCCAAAATACCATTGGAGGAAATGGGATAAACTTATTCAACNACCCCCCCCCCCCCCCCCCCGTTGTGTTGTGTTGTGTTTAAGTTATATTATAAGTTCTCTGTTTATATAAGTTATATTTATAAGTTTTTATATTTATTTAGTTATAAGTTTTATACGTCTTATCATACATGTATTAGTTAGTTAGCTTTTATTTGTTTTATTTTCGTGACAACGTGTTTGCATTCTAATTTGATTACAAAAGTACAAACTTTCTCCGTGGGATCGACCCTTACTTGCCCTAGCTATAGTTTTTATTTGATTATATATTGGGGGTTAGTTAAGGATATTTTATAAATTTTTAATTTGTTTTGGACCGCACGACAAGTCCCTAACAAATTTTGGCGCCGTTGCCGGGGAAAGTTTTGTATGAAATTAATTTAGTATGCCTTTGTGTCATGTATTATTTGCTTGTAAGGAAGCATGAGTTGATGAAGTAGCCTCTTTTCTACTGTTTTGCATGATAAATTTTCAGAACTGAGGTTCTTTGTGCTTACCGAAACTGAAATCAGCATGTGTGTTGTTGTTTGCTGCTGGAAACTAGATTTTCATTGCTGTTTTTTTTGAGAATTTTAGGCCTATTTTCAAGAAAAACTGCTTTTTGACATGATTTTTAGCATTTTGCCTTGCTGATTTTGTTTCCTTTGACCATACATGTTACATTTGAATGACGTAAGTGCATATTTGTTTCATTTTTTTTATGTGCACATGCATATATAGATTATGTTATGGATTTGTGCATGCTGATTTTTCAAAAATTCTGCACTATTTTGGTTGAGTAACTGCTGTTTTTGTCCCTTAGAGTGCTCCATATGCTTGAAATTTGAAATATCATTGCTCTATCTTGCTTGGGGACAATACTTAGAAGCATATCATGAGGTTTCTATGCTGATTTTGATGCCTATTGTGCTGAATTTTTGATAAAAACTGATCCAAGTGCTGTTTTTTTTTTTAAATCTGCATTCTTTTTTTTATGTGCATGCTGAATTTGAGTTCCTAAGATACCTACTTGCTGAATTTTGTACTTTAATTGTTAAATACATGCATAGGAACTGACTTAGAGGTAAATAGCTTGTTTTTGCACTCTGAATTTGACCCTTATATGCTAAGTTTTGATGTCAAAGTGCAAAAATGCAGAAAACTTAGGTCCTAAAAACTGATTTGAAGCTTAAATTTTGCACTTAGAATCTGAATTTTGTTTCCCAACTGAGCTTCAAGTGTTACTATTATTTATAGAAGTTGGAAACAAAAGCTGGATTCTTAATTTTACACTTTTTAATGTTTTAAAGAAACATATTTGCTTTACTACTTGATGTCTTAAGTGAATATATTTTTGTAAGTAGTAAGCTGTGTCTAGCCAAAGACTTTAAATCGGGCGGCTTATGGGAGGCAACCCACTTTCTTTTTAAGTTTTTTATTGCATTGTTCTTTGAAATAGGGTTCTTTTACTTCTAACTTCTAGTTATTGTTGCACTTTTTCTCTTGTTTTTTTTTTCTAACATGACCCACTAACGTTTAAATCATTTTTTTAATTTTTCTTTGAACTTCTTATGCTTACTTCTAACTTTAACTTCTTTAACTTCCTGTTGTTGTACTTTTTTTTTCCACTTGTGATGGTTAATATGGGTTTTATTCTCTTTCTTTTAATAACCAACTTACTTTTATTGTTTTTTTTCCCCTTCCATATTGATGTAATTGTATAGCATCCTTTTTTCTTTAATTTTTGAAAAAAAAATAATATTGAAAAGAAAAAAATGTATGTTGCTTGTTATTTGAGTTTAAATCTTGCTTACTTCATTTATGCTTCTAACCATACCTTTGAGTGAGAATGCAAGATTTGTCAAGTCATAGGTTGGAGCATCTCTGTTTGGAGTAAAAATCTGCACAGAAATGGTGCAAAATCTGATTTGAACGGCAACTCGAAGTGCTCGGGTGTTGGTATGCTATTTAAGTTTCAGTTTTCTTAAGCCTTGGGTGTTTATATTTGATCTTTCATGGGCTGAAAATTGAAAAATTCTGCACTTTTAAGGCTGAATTTTGGGTACTAATGGGAAAATTTGACCTCTCGGGTGTTATAATATGGTCATATTTAAGCTGAAAGTTGAGGCATGCGCATTGTTTACAGCTGATTTTTGGATACTAATGAAAAGTTCTGCATTTTGAAAAGTTATTTTTGGACTTGTAAGCTGATTTTTTGAGTGCAAAATGCAAATTTTACACTTTTTACAGCTTATACGTGCTGAAATATAAAAAATCTGCAATCTTTTCTTAGTGTTCAATCTGATTTTTGAGTTCATCATATGCATATGTGCTGAATTATGATGTTTAATAGATGCATATGAGGTGCTCTGCACGAGCATGACATAACTAACCTTCTCATAAACAGCATTTTGTTTTGAAAAGTGCAATAAGGCACAAGAATTTGTTTCCAGAACCTGACTTGAAGCTTGAGATCTGCATTCTTTAAATCTGATTTTTTATCTCTTCAAAGCTAAAAGACTTGGTCTTAGTCATGTTTTGCAGATTTTAGGTCCATCGAGCACAATACGGAAGGAAAAAGTGATGAGTTGATGCCGCATATACTTTTTTTTAGTTGCATTTCCTTTTCCCCTTCTCTCTTTGCTAAGTCCATGTTTGCTTAATATTGCCATTTGCATACCATACAGATGCATCGAGGACTATGCACATTTTAAGTGTGGGGGGAGTTGCTCATGCTTGTGTCATTGCTTAAAAAAAACTTTTGGGGCAATTTTTTTTTTCTTCAAAAAAAAAAAATAGGTTTTTGGGGCCAAATGTTTTTCATTCTTAGTTGCATATCTTCTTATTTAGAGCATTGTTTTCAAAAATTGACCCAAAAACCTCATTGTTTTTCTTGGAGCTTTATTCTGAGAGATAGCAAGTGTATATTTTATAAACCCACATTGAGTCTTATGCTCTTTTCTTGGTAAAAATGGCCTTTAAAATGTTTGAAATCCTTCTAGGAATACGATAGAATTTTGTTTTCTAGAACTGGGCATCCACATACTATCTAGATGCTGCCTAATCAACCATTGCTTGATATTAAAATCTGGAAAAAGAAGAGAAACCAGTTTTAGGAGCCCTTTTATTTTTAGAAAAGTGTGATTTTAATATTCTTAGGCTTATTGATGAACCTTGCTAGAGCTGCTATTGAGCCATTTTAAACCATAGGATTCTACTAAGAAACTTTTTTGTAGCAACTTTAGAGCATTTCTTAGAACCCAAAAAAATTCACACCTTAGTTTTTCATCCTTGTAGGATTTCTAGCTCACTTTATTTTTAAAATGTGAATGAGCATAAAGTCTTAAGTGTGAGGGTTTAAAGTTCACTTTGTTTTTCTTGATGATGATAAAAAGTTTGGTTTCTTTTTAGTCTTTTGAACGAGGACGTTCAACTCTTAAGTGTGGGGGTATTTGATAACTCGGGTTTGGGTTAGTACTTTTTATCCAATTTTGGGCATTTTTTAATATTTTTGGAGTTTAATTTTTAGTAGTTTAGCTTAGTTTTATTTTAATTCTCATTTTTATAATCTTTATTCTTTTTCTCATAAATAGTAGATTTTTAGTCATTTTTTTTACATCTTATTGTTTTCATTTTATTTTTCCTAACCCAAGTTATCAGATATCTTATTTTTTGAAGAAAAATGTAGCAAAAAGGCCAAAGTGCAGTTCAAGTTTGAAAAGAGGAGATTGAATTTGGGCCGGAGCCCAAACCCAACACAAAGGAAGACCAACCCAGCATTCACCCCCCAATTTGATTTCACGTCCAGCAAGAAAGGAAAAAGAAATCCAGCGACTTCTTCGCGCAAGCAGCGGCGACCAATTCCTTCAACGGCTCTTCTCCAACGTTCGCCAAAATAAATGCTCCAACGGGAAGAATTTGGCTCCTCCATTCTATAAATTGAAGATCAATTCCAGCAATTAAAGAGGGGAAACAGACGAGAATAAAGCAGCGGCCAAGCCGCTGCTATGGCGGAATCCGGCGGACATCTCTGGCGCGGCGGCGGACGGCCGGCAGACGCGAACCGGCGCCGGCATCAGTTCCGGCGAGCGGTCGGCAGTAGCTCCGGGCAGAGGTTAGGCTGTTCCATCACAGCTCCAATTTCTTCAATTTCTTCATCTTCTTCCTCCAATTGGTAATCCAATAATTGTCAATTTCTTTTTTTCTTCTCCAATTTCTTTGTAAAAGTTTGTTTTTGATTCAATTTACATTCTTTTCCCTTGTTGTTTTAATTTTGAAAATTCTAAAAAAAATGGTTGGTGTTCTTCTTTTTGGGTTTTTTTTAATGTTTACATTAAATCACTTATGAATGAGAATTGATTCATACTAGTTTTTCATCAATTATTGAGCAAGTTGTTGTTGAATAGGTTGAATTGCATAATTCGATTTCATAAGTAGGTTGGTATATGGAATTCGGTTTTTGTTGAAGCTATTTTAGCTCCATAAGGTAGTTAAATGAACTCCGAATTCATATGTGATTCTTTATCGTGACTTGTGTTCGTTGATTTTAAGGATTTTGGACTTCTTAGCCCCATAAGTTGATTCATTATCCTTAGAATTCGTTATTGAGTGATTGTGTATGTTTTCTCGTATGTTCGTTCGTTACTTTCATAAAATTAAGGTTGTTTAAGCTCAAAAACAATTCTCAATTTATTGAAAATATGTTGTGTTCATCTAAGTGAATAGAAAAAACGTCATTAGTTTGAGAAGTTCATGGAAATCTGTGAAATGTGGCGGAGAGTGTTAAAATGTATAGGGTATTGGCGGTTTGTGATTTCTTAAGTTCATCATTAGGAGAAAAAGTTTGTTAAAATGCATAGGGTATTGGCGGTTTGTGAATAGACTATGTATGAGAGTTGAATGCATAATAGATTCTCTCTTTTATAAACTTTTTCTATAATGGAAGTATGTTCTCATGCTTGAATAGAGAGTTGGGGTTCTAAGGTATATTTCAAAACGAGCCTTTGAATTGCATGACTCCGGACCGTGTGGAGAGTTGACAATCCTTCATATCGTGGTTAAGGAAATGAATCGACTCGGCCTTTGATTGATTTTTTCTATTCTTAAGTGCGTAAGTTACGTAATATATTGTCTAAGTGCCTATTATACGGGTAATGTTCAATTTGTGTTTGTTCTCTTTAATTTTTTATTTTGTTTCGGGTTCTTGGTGGTGTTCTTGGGTTACTTTTGTTGGAGTAGATGATTATCTTTAGAGCTTGTTTTTCCCCATTTAATAAAAAAACCAAAAAATAAGAAAAAATAAAAAACCAAAAAAATATTTATTTTAAGTTATATTATAAGTTCTCTGTTTATATAAGTTATATTTATAAGTTTTTATATTTATTTAGTTATAAGTTTTATACGTCTTATCATACGTGTATTAGTTAGTTAGCTTTTATTTGTTTTATTTTCGTGACAACGTGTTTGCATGCTAATTTGATTACAAAAGTACAAACTTTCTCCGTGGGATCGACCCTTACTTGCCCTAACTATAGTTTTTATTTGATTATATATTGGGGGTTAGTTAAGGATATTTTATAAATTTTTAATTTGTTTTGGACCGCACGACAAGTCCCAAACATATATATATATATATATATATACTGCACTAGAGGAAGAAGGTTTAAAATTGAAGATGGCACCAGTTAGGGAGAAAAGAGTTAGTCTCCCTCAAACAATAACAGTCTTTTACAGGCTTGGGAAATATCAGTAAGTTTTGGTTTGCAAAATAGAACGAGAAGGGGTTGGAGTAGCTTCTCTCGCTGGGAATCTCCAGCTTGACCCACACTTGGTTTGTCAAGACAGTTTTTGTGTTTTAGCTTCTGGATTATATGCTCCCTGGATGTTTTGTACTCTTCCCATTTCATGTGCTCTTTGAGTTTTCTTTGTGCTTGGCCTATTTGTTGGGGCTTATGGCCACCCCATCCTTTTCTTTTTTCTTTTTTTAATAAAATATCTTTTCACCATATATATATATATATATATATATATATATATATATATATATATATATATAGAAATCCTCTTCATACAATTCTTTCAGCCTTCTCTCTCAATGAATATGCTTTTTTGGAATATCAGATATCAGAGGAATAGCTAAAAACCTTCCAAGGCTATCTATTCTCATCAAAGACTCTAATATCAACTTCCTAGCCCTTATGGAACCTAAAAGCAACCCCAACCAAATTTCCAATTACCAAATAAGCCTTGGATTTGATTTCTCTAAACCCTTCTGTAATAATAAAGTTTGGGCTTTCTGGAAATCTGATTACTTCACCATTGACCCCACTGCTCAGCCTCATACCTCTTCCCTGATTGGGACCCTCCACTTCTCCTCCTCCCCGCTCAACACCCCTGCATAATCTCAGTTATTTATCGATTTCATACCAAGGAAGAAAGAAGAGAACTCTGGAGTTCCATTACACACCTCTCAGACTCCATTCACTGTCCTTGGATCATGGGAGGTGACTTTAATGCCATGAGCTCTATAAGCTATCATAAAGGAAGAAGCTCCCCCCTGCATTGCTAGTATTAATGAGTTTGATCACTGCATAAACTCTGTGGAACTGATTGACCCCCCTTCTCTGGATCTCTTTATACTTAGTTTGGGAACAAAAGCCTTGGTAAAGTTTGGAGAAGGATAGATAGAATTTTATACAATTCCAATATCCAAGACCTTAACCTTCAGATCAATTCCTCTCATCTCCCTAGAGGTAACAGTGATCACTCCCCCATTTTGCTTAAAATCCAATCTACCAACTTCATTGGGCCATCTCCCTTCAAATTCCTTAACTGCTGGTCCTCCCACAACACCTTTCTTCCCCTAATCCTTCAAAACTGGGGGCCATATGAAGGTGGGAGAACGAGGGGGCTGTCCAATAAACTTAATTCTATCAGGATTGTCCTGCAACATTGGAATAAATCCACCATTGGAAACATTTTCAAAGACAGAAAACTCCATGAAAATCTCCTTGCAGAAGCAGAAAACACCTTTTCCTTAGACCCCTCTGATGGCAACAACATCCTCTTGCAACAAGCTAGATCAGAATTGAACAAGTTTGTGCCAAGGGAGTACTCCTACTGGAAACAGAAGGCTAACCTAAAGTGGGTCAAAAAAGGAGACCTCAACACTAAATTTTTCAATGCTTTTGTGAAACACAGAAGAATGCATCAGTCCATTACAAGCATCAAAGGGAGGGACAATTCCTGGCTAACCTCCTGGAAGGACATCTCTGATGAAGCCCTCCACTTCTTTCATAACTTGTTCACTGCTGAACCTACTCATCCTCACAGTGACTTCATCGCTAACATCCCTTCAATCCTAATCACTGAGGACAACAACCCTCACCTCCCTCCCTTCAATGGAAGAGGTGAAAGAAGCTGTATGGGGCCTCAATCCAGATAATTCCCTGGACCAGATGGTTTCACAGGTCATTTTTTTAGAAGCTGTTGGGACATCATTAAAGAAGATGTTTGGAAAGCTTGTCAGGAATTCTTCCTAGGCATTACCCCCCCCCCCCCCAAACCCCTCTTTACCTCCAACCTTATTCTCATCCCTAAAAAAGACAATGCTTCAAGCTTCTCAGACTACAGACCCATCTGCCTCTCCAACTTTGTCAGCAAAACCTTCTCCAAGATCCTGGTCAACAGACTCTCCACTATCCTTCCCAAAATCATCAGCCCGGAACAAGGGGGTTTTGTTAAGGGCAGGATTATCCATGATCAGATTCTGATTACTCAAGAAATGTTTCATGGACTGTCAACCAAATGTAGAGGAGGCAATCTAGCAATTAAACTTGACATGTCTAAGGCTTTTGATAGAGTCTCTTGGAAATACCTAAAGGACATTTTGGAGGCTTTTGGTTTCAGTCACAAGTTCATTCATTATGCTCATCAACAATATTATCTCCAACAACAGAATTGCAATCAACATTAATGGTAAAGCCACTAAACCCTTCTCCCCCACCAGAGGACACAAACAGGGAGACCCTTTATCCCCTCTGCTTTTCATCATAGCCTCTGAAGGCTTCACCAGAACACTAAACACCCTCATGAACAGTAACTACATCCAGCAATTCAGAATGGGCAGGCACTTTCTTCCTATCTCCCACCTAGCCTTTGCTGATGATCTCATCATTTTCCTTAATGGAGCCTCCTCTAACCTCCTTAAGTTTAGGAAATTTCTAAATGAGGAAACATCAGGGAAAAGGATCAATTTGGACAAAAGCAGCTTCTACCCACCTCCCAAAACTCCCCCCGCCCGCCCCCCTCAAAATAACCAGCTTCTCAAACATTCTTGGCATGCATAAGGGCCAACTACCTTTCAAGTACCTAGGGGTTCAAATCTTCAGAGGGATCAACAGGAGCCCTTACTGTAAGGACCTCAAACCAATTCCCATCCTGCTAGTGAGACCATTCTCAAGGACTGCGAGGACAAAAATTGACGTTTTTAAAGGGATTCTAACCATGGAATTTGATGGAAATGCAGTACGCTTTGACATTTTTGAGGCCATGCGCTACCCAAGTGAAGATGCGGCCTTCTCCATTGATGCAATAGACATTCTCTCAGAGCAAGTTGTAGAGCTTGAAACCACCGACACTCTTGGTTTGGTTCTAGAGCATAGTCTTGATAGTAAAGCATACAGTTCACTCGAATTACCACCAAAAGAAGAGATACTAAAGATGATTGAGTACTTAGATGTATTGCCAAAGAAGGTGGGGAGAGCAAACATATCATATATCGATCTACCAGTTTCAACCACCAGATTGCTCCCATCAATAGTAAAACCTCCACCAGTTGAGCTTGAGCCATTACCTCCACACCTGAAGTACATGTTCCTCGGGGAAAATGACACTCTTCCAGTTATTATATCTAATGAGTTGAACTATTAAAATCAGATCAGATCAGATCTAATCAGATTAGATTTAGATCAGATTTAATCAGATCAAATTTAATCATATCAGATCAGATCCAATAAAAAATTATTATTATTATTATTATTATGAATTATTATCATTATCATTATCATTATTACTCCATACTTTTTAAATTTCATACTTTTTACTTAATTTACTTTATACGATTCTTTCAAAAAATAAATTTAATTTATCTTCTAAAAATATAAGAAGAAAGAAAATGAAACTTTTGTACACTTATAATTTATATAGACAAAAATAAAATGATATGAGACACAATTTTTTTTCTCAAAAATGATAAAGATCAAAAGTTATTACATTATAAAATGTGAATGAAAAAATATCAGATCAAAAGTACAAAAAACTATTCTAATATATGAATTAACTAATTTTATTTCATTAAAAAATAATCATAAAATAAAAAATATTAATTATAAATTAAGATCAAATTATAAATTTTAATTCTAAATCAAAACAAAAATAATTAGATCAGATTATATTAAATCTAATTAGGTTAGATTAGATCTAATCAGATAAGACCAGATCAAATTAGAACTAATCAGATCAAAAATACAAAAAATCAAATCAATAAAAAAATAAGTTGAATGAACTGAGTCTTAGTCCATCAAATTCGAGCCACACCAAACCCGCCACGTAAATGGACTAATAATTTATATAGCAAACTCCTAGTTTGCACGCGTCTAGTGGAGACAAGTCCCCATTTACAATTTTACATACAGCATTAGGTTTTCGTTTCGGCGAGCGCTGTGATCCACCACCGCGGCACTGCATCGTGGATATCTGTGGTACTCTATCTCTCTTAATCTTACTACGTATTATTCTCTGTAACAAGTAAGACGGCCTCCAACGCGCGCCTGTCCATCCTGCGCCGGCCCCTGTGTGCGGCGATGTCCAGGTTGTCTGTCCCCCTCGTCCCTCCCGACGGATGAACCCGTCGGTGGTTTTATTTTTTGACGCCATCAAAAGCCGCTATCAAATTAAGGAGTATCAATTTTTTTAAAACCTACCTTGAGGCCGAAGAACTGAAGAGCGACTCAGGAGCTCTGGTTTTTGTAAGAGGAGAAAAATAATGTTAGAAGATTCATAAA
Organism: Cuscuta campestris; assembly: GCA_900332095.2. Classification (NCBI taxonomy): domain Eukaryota; kingdom Viridiplantae; phylum Streptophyta; class Magnoliopsida; order Solanales; family Convolvulaceae; genus Cuscuta; species Cuscuta campestris. Next base: position 379,645 of record OOIL02006828.1, on the reverse strand, counting down.
CTTGAAAAGCCCCGCTTACTTAATTAGCTTTTATTTGAGATTTATTTGTCGTTATAAAAAAGGGGTAAAATTGAAATGCATAATGAAGAAATAAAGCTTTAAGTTTTGAACGGGAAATGTATTGATTGTATGCCTATGGGCATAAAATTTCATTTCAATTATGGGATTTTGTTTTGTTCTAGTAGTATGATAAATGTTAACTATTTTTGTCTAATTTTTGTTAGTCTGATACATTTTGCTCTATTCCATCCATGTTTCAGACAGAAAAAATGACAACAGAGAGAGTTGTTTTAATTTCAGTGCTTGAAAGAGAGAAAACCCGCTTTGGTCTCAAAATTGGGTTTTATGCTTTTGATGAAGGCTTATTCTGACCGTATAATTATTCGGTTCGTGGCCGGATCGGTTCTACACATATACACCAAAATCCAAATCTTGGGTTGCTGTGGAGCCTTTGTCTTCATCAGGCATCTCTGGGATGCCACTTCATGTTCTGTGGGGGCAGGGTTTTATGTTGGACAAAGCTCATTTTGTCCATCTTGGCAACAATCTTGTGCTTCCCACCTACAGTTTAGTGTGCTACAATGTACAACAAGGTTGTCAGTATCCTCTGGTGGATTTAGTGAGGGAGGAATTGCTTCCTTTATCCCTACCGTTTCCTTATCTCGAATTGGTTGATGTTGGGGGTGGTGAACTCGCTCTTTTGTATACCGATTATGATGACTTTGGAACACACTCTTGTGGCTATTATTGCTGTAGGTTTACTGTTAACTTAGATAGGGCGAGTGCTGGACTCGATTGTTGTTCTGTGATTTCCACCAGATGTATTGGTCCCAAGTTGACATTCAGAGGCGCTCTTGCTCTGTGCGTGCCTTCTAATGCGCTCCAGTTTTCCTAGTTCACTTTTCCTGTTTTTTATACACTATGTTTGGTTTAAGGAATTTGACAGGGAAAGGAAAAGAAAATGTGAAGGAAAACATTTTTTTTGTTTGGCTAGAGAGGAAAAGAAAAGGAAAGTGGAAGGAAAAGAAAATGAGATAGCAAAATGTACTAAGATGAGAGTAAACCAAATTCCTCCCATTTTGGTGAGGAATTTGAGGGAAAACCGTTTTCTTTTCTTTTCCTTCCTATTTCCTTGAACCAAACATAGTGTTAGAGAATTAGCTGTTTCTCTTTAGTACAACTTGTTTGTGTTTGTAGTTGATTGATTTCACTGCATGTATTCAGCTTGCAAATTTGGCAACATGTTTGCCACTGTTTTCTCTGAACATCTTGCTGGTTATTTTATGTTTTCATTTTCTGGTTTTACTTGCCTCATTGGGTTTTTCTTTTCTGTTTTGCTCCCCCCCCCCTCCCCTGGCAGGCCAAAGCAAGTTCTTGAAGCAAGAGACAGAGTGGGCACATCAGCAGAGAGGACTGGGTTTGTTATAAAAGCAGAGGGGACTGGGTTTGTTTTAGAACTGTTTTAGAACTCTCTTGAAACCTGCAAGTAATCCAACCTACTGGGGAAGAGAGAGAGTCAGAGCAGAGGAACTCTTGGTAACACTTTCTTCATACCTGCAACAATGTGTGACTGTTGCAGATTAATGTTTATGAATATAATAATCTCTTCTATGTATATGATGAAGATTTCATATACTCTGTCTCTTTTTGCTGTAACTTTCTTCCTTGTTGAAAACAGTCAATTATGCCCTTCTGCCTATCTCAGGGGGGGGAAATATTATGGGTGGACTTAGGCCTTGTTTGGGAACAACGTTTTCGATTAGCGTTAGCGTTTTGGATAAAACGTTTACTCTATGTTTGGTTCAAGGATTTTGAAGGAAAAGAAAAAAACGATTTTCTCTCATTTTCCTCACCAAAATGGGAGGAATTTGGTTTTCCCTCCATTTAGTACATTTGTCTTCTCATTTTCTTTTCCTTCCACTTTTCCTCTCCAACCAAACATGAAAAACAGTTTTCCACTCCATTTTCTTTTCTTTTCCCATTCAAATTCCTTGAACCAAACATTGTGTTAATGGTGCAGATTATTTATGAAAACGCTAAGCTAAAGGATACCGTCAGATAGCCTTTTCAAAAATGTTGATGCCAAACGGAGCCTTAGTAACTACCCATTTGTTTTACCCTTTGTTCAAATATCCTGCTTTATTATATTTGATGATCCGAGAAATTGGTATGCACTTGACTCCAAACTGGTAAAAATTTTGGTAAAAGAAATGTAGCCTAGTTATGCAGATTTGATTAATTATTTGAGCCTTCAATTATTCCGACAAGTCTACACCTCGTGCAAGAAATTAATCAAAAACTAAACAGTGAACTTAATTCTTGCATGAATGAAACAAGTGCATTTTGTTCAAAAAAACTTAATTCTTGCATGGACATACTCATCTATGATGGACCTTCATATAAATGAAATTAGCATTTTGATATAAATTAAATAAGCATTTTTGCTAATGAGATAAACATAATTTTATTATTTTTTTATAAAAAATAAAAATTTGGTAAGACAGTATGGATCGTGTGGCCTTCGGTACATGATAGATACTTCCTCCGTCCCGGAGTATTTGTCCAGTTTTGACTTTTGGAACTGTTCATCTAAGCACTTTGACTCATCAAATTCTCTTAATGTGTAAGCCTAAATATAGTCATGTGTGATCTTGTTTGATTTGTCTTAACATATAGATTATTAATATATAATTTCTATATTTTTTTAATATACAAATTACAAGATAAAATGGATTAAAGAAGTGTATTGGATGGTGTGTAAAAATGAAAGTGGACAAATACTCTGGGACGGAGGTAGTATTCTTTAGTGTCGGTTTGGTGAGCGCATAAGACATAAAAATTCTTGCATGCTCTTAGGACTTGTTTCTTTCAGATAATAACTCATTTTAGATGTTTGGCGAAATATGGACGTTATATTTGGTTCAAGGATTTTGGAAAGAAAAGAAAATGGTTTCTTTCATTTTCCTCACAAAAATGGAAGGAATTTGATTTTCCCTCCACTTGGTACATTTTGCCTCCTCATTTTCTTTTCCTTCCACGTTTCCTTTCTTTTCCCCTCTAACCAAACAAGAAAAATGGTTTTCCACTTCATTTTCTTTTCTTTTCCCTTTCAAATTCCTTGAACCAAATATAGTATGAAAGAATTAAGATTTGATACATTCACATATTTCAAACCTTCTAAATGAAAGATTGTGATATCTCTCGAATTTGAAAAATATACTCCGTATATGAGTTAAATATCTTCCCCAATCGTCGACTGGCTACTAGTGTCATTGGCAACTACCTTGTTTCCGGCAGAAAATTACTCGCAGGTGACGCGAGTTTTGTTGAAATAACTCTCAGGTTCCTCTATTTTCAAAAAGGCAGCAGAGGTCCTTACATTTTGTTGTAATGACTGAGAGGGGACATTTCATCCAATACATCATTCGTAAGTGTTAATAAATCTATTTTTTGAATACCGTTTTTCCTATTTTGCCATTACCTTGTTATTTCTTTTTTTAGAATTTTTTTATTTCATTTGTTTTAATATAATATAAACAATTTTGAATTTTTATATGATTTTATAGGAGAAATTTTAAAATAACAATTTAAAAAATAGTAACAAAATGAAAGAAAAACAAAGAAATAAAAAAAGGAGCGACCTAAGATTTATTATCTTAAAACATTTAGAAAAGAATAGGAAAAAATACATTTATTAACGTTTATAGATGAAATATTGGATGAAATGTCCCCTTTTAGTTATTACAACAAAATGTAAGGACCTCTGCTGCCTTTTTGAAAATAGAGGGACCTGAGAGTTATTTCAACAAAACTGGCGTCACCCATGAGTAATTTTCTGTGTTTCTGGCCACCCAACCTATCACTAATTGGCTTAGGATTTCAAATCTCTCCAACAATTTCATTTTAGATATCAAAACACGTACATGTTTTCTCTCTAATTTTAGAACTCATATCATTTCACACATTCATACCTTCAAACCCTACCGAACATGCCCTTAATTTGATTCATGTAGACGGGTTAAAAGAATTCCATCAAACGCATGAGAACCCACTTCATCTTAATTACAGTAGTTTTTTTTCTAAAAAAGGATGAACCATAGATCTCCTAAGATTGGTTAGGCCATGGAGGAGCCATGGACCATAGTCTATGGATGATTTTCATCATCGTTGCCAAGAGTCAAATTTAGTTATTACTCCGTACATTCTTTTTCCATCCATATTGACCAATGATGATGTGCTTTTAGGATATCTTTACTTTTATAAAGAGAGAACACATATATAGAGTTAATTGATACTCTCTCCGTCTAAAATCATCTTTCGGTGGTTAAATTTTATTCAATTTGTTGACATATTTTCATTGTCATTTGATAAAATAATATATTCATGTCACCTTTAGTTTTATAGATTTTTATTTAGTTTTTATATATGTAATTTCTTTAGTTCTACATCATTATTCATATGAAATAATTTAAAAATAACTTTAGCCAAATATCGTAATTTGCAACGAGAAGATAATTTTTGAACATAGAAATAGATACCGGAGGCGCATTATAGTGAAAAACCTAACGTAGTTGCCAATTAATAATGATAATATGGCTATGGTTATCTCAACCAACCTCTTATATAGAGCTTAGGCACTTTCTTAGCAACAAAGAGATAAAAGTTTTGCTTTTATAATCATTCTCAATTCATAAATAAGTTTCTTTCTTCGTCCCTCAAAATATTTGTCATATTTACTTTTTAAATAATCATAAAATTTTTTATTTATTTATACGTTTTCATTAGCTATTTGATAAAATAAAATATTCGTCACACCTCTTATTTCAAAATTTTTTATATAATGTAGTCTTGAAATATGTAAATTTTATTCATTATATCTATATCAATATTTAAATAAAATGAATTGAAAAAACTTGATATTTTATCTCGTTTTTAAAAATATGGTAAACATTTAAGGACGGATGGAATATTATTTTTGTTTTATAAAAGTAAAACTTTTTTCTTAAAGTTTGATAATATTTGAATGTTTGGTGTAAACCTTAGTTAATTTAAGTCTAATTTTTGTACGCCAAGCATCGGCCGTATTGACAACATACCATTATTGTTATATTGCAGGAATAAAGTTAAAAAAACTGATGCTAAAATCTTAAGAGAAATGATGAACCATTGAAATATGAAAAAGAGAAAAGTCAATTCATCTGAAAAAGAAGAATCTAATAAAAAAGTGATCTTTTTCTTAGCAGGTTGGAAGTTTGGGGGTAGATCGATTTGGCTAAATGATTCTTTTAAGTTTGAAACTTATTTGAAATTTTGGTTGAAGTGGTGGTATGAATGTGCTTATTTGAAGACTTGTTATAGAGTAAATTCTACAAATGTTCTTTAATTATAATTGAAAATATTTCACATCCAATCCATAATTTTATGAAATTTTATGCAAGATTTTGTTAGAGTTTTTATCCCACATTGAAACATTAAAAAGAATACTACCTCCGTCCCATTGTGAAACAGGTGAAAACTGAAAACCTTGACAAGTAGATTCGTGAAACTGAGTAGTTTAAGAGAGTTACACATTCGGATTTTTATCAGTACACACTAGAACAAACTAAGCAGAATTGTATATCTAATAATTATATATTAAAAATATTAAAAAATTATATGTTTAATGTTCTATTTTACCTTTAAAGAAGTGCATTGGATGGTATGCCAAAAGGTAAGTGGACAAAGACAGTGGGACGGAGGGAGTATAAATTATTTATAACCTCTTTAATCGATTAGATTCAATCTTTTAATATGGTTTAATCCAAGTATTTTATAGTTCAATCCAATGATCTCTATCCCAATGATATCCAAGCAGGTTTTGGTCTACTAGAACTTTTGATGTAGTTTCTAAATATAAAAATTTTATTTTTTATTTTTATACCAATATTTAATTAAATAGATTTAAAAAACTTGAAATTTTTTTCGTTTTGCACAACAGAAAGAAAGACATGGGAGAGACTAGAGAGTAAAAATTCCCAAATTCTTAAGGATCTTAGTTACTTTATCTCTTCATAAAAACATTCTCTATTTCCTTTTCGTTTGTCTAAGAGAGGGGTGCAATTTTCATCTAAGAAAATTTTTCTATGACTCATATTATTTGGATTTTCATAACACGTGTCGATTCTAAGTCCGACAGAGAAAGTAGTATTTTTCCATATAAAAGACTGAAACTAGATGATTATTTATAAAGTTTAATTACTCTTTGTTCAAAGTGAGACAAAAAAAATTGGAAGGAAGAGAGTACAAACAAAGTAGAAAGTATGTCCACCTCTAGATGAGACAAGAAATATGTTCAAATTAAATCTCACGAAGCTTAATTCAACAAATTAATCAAGACTATATAAAATGGATGCATGCTTAGGAAACACTCCAATGTCAATTCAGACTTGCATGCCACCCAACATAATGTTTTATTATTAATTTGACCCATTTGAAACAAAGTTTAAAAAAATTACTCCCTCCGTCTCACTTAAATTTCTCGTACACTATTCACGCTGTCAAACTCTATAAACTTCATTTCCTTATTCTCGTTACCAAATTTTTAAAATACTATTTGAAGGTAGTTATAACATTTTAAATACGGAGTATTAAAAAAAGATCATGAGAAGATATTTATTGAACAAAAAAAGGTCATTTAACAAGATCTTTATTGGACAATCAAAATGGATGAGCCTCATCCCCGAGGGTCCCTTCAGACTCGGTCAGATGGTCACTGAAAGAAGATAAATTAGACTTTGATCGCAGATTAGTGACAAAGAGTGAAGTCTGCATCTAGTACTTGCAGAGGCCCTATGTCTACCATAGTTGCCTCCCAGTGCACTTAGCAGAAATCGAACTCGCTTATTACCTTCTTGACACTCCTTGCCTTAATAATCAACCGGGCAACGCCCACTAGATAATTTATTGGACACTAATAAATCTAATTGTTGTGGTGTTTGTTAAATGCAGGCAGGGGGGCCTTATTGGGAGGTCCCAAAGGGACGAAAAGATGGGCGGGTTTCGAAAGCTAGTGAAACCATACAATTGCCTGCCCCAGCCTTTAACCTCTCTCAGCTATACCTTAGCTTCTCTCTCAGAGGTCTCTCCATGGAGGACCTTGTGGCTCTCTCAGGTAATTAATTAACTTCTTCATATACAGTAGGAACTAGGAACCGTACGAACGGATTACCGAAAGTGTGACAGTGGCACCGTAGTGTCATTGCACTCCGGTGTCACTAGAACCCCACCGTTTAATATACGAAACATGTTTGTTTTGGTCAAATATATTTTGATTGTTCTTCCAAATTAAAAGCTTTTTATATTCCAACACCTAAGTCTTGACTTCCATTTAACATAAAATAACCAACTCAAGATATTAATTACATTCATTGAAAAAAGTAAAATTTCTGGGTACCGCTTGATTTTGAACTGAAATGACTTCGATACCATATTAAGACTTTTGTTGTGTGTTTGATCGAAGGCGGGCACACGATAGGTTTCTCCCATTGCTCATCCTTCAACAATCGGTTGCGCAACTTCAACGCAACCAGTGACGTGGACCCCACGCTCAACCGTGCCATGGCAGCCCAGCTGAGACGCATTTGTCCGCCGGGAGGCAATTCCAAGAACGCCGGAACGGGAATGGATCCTTCTTCAACGACCTTTGACAATAACTATTACAAGCTGGTTTTGCAAGGGAAGGGTCTGTTCTCCTCGGACCAGGCCCTGCTTGCAAATCCCAAAACTAGAGCCCTTGTTTTGCAATATGCTAGCTCACAAGAAGCTTTCTTTAAGGCCTTTGCAAATTCCATGATCAAGATGAGCAGCATCACAGGGGGTGAAGGTGTTAGAACTGATTGTAGGGTATCTAATTAGTATCAAAAGATCTACAAAAATATATCTGACATGATCATATTATTTTGTAAAATGAGCAGCGAAAATAGACAAACAAGGTGAATAAAGTTTGAACATGTGAATAGTGAACGAGAAAAAAATTTGTAGACAGAGGAAGTAATTTTTAATTTTTAGTTTATGATATTTGATCGAAATTATTTTGAATGTGATAACTAATATATCTAAATATTAATATTAAAAAAATAATATTTTAAAATATTTTAAAATAACTTGAAACATTCTACTCTGGTATAATTAAAGTAAATAAATAAAAGAAAAATTTGTTTGACTATATAATATAATAAAAGTTAATTCTTTGAAATGGAAAGAGTATTTTTTCAGATATATTTTTTTATATATAAAAAATTTACATGCTCGTGAATGCTTGATGATTTCAATTATTGAGTTACATGAATTCCATTTCTTAATGTGTCACTTTTCACACTAAAATATTTGATTGATTATAATTGTTAAAAGTTTGGTGAGCCAAACATAACGTGGGGGTCACACTCCCGTTTGTGCGCATTTGCGTGGTACGCCCATAACACATGCCATGAGCGTTCAATTTTAAAACTAATACTCCCTCGATTCTAAAAAGATTTACACGTTTCAAAAAAATTGTGTCCTACAATCTCTTATCCATTTTTATTAAAAAACCACTTTTACCCCTTACTTTTTCAAACCCTACCTATCACATCATACATTTTTCCTAATAATCTACACATCACATCCTACTTTTACCCATCACATCAAGGGTATTTTTGGAAAGTCAACACAAAATTATCCCTCCCTTAATTTCAATTTTAGTCAAAATGGATAACACTTTATGGGACGGAGGGAGTATAATTTTCAATAAGGGAATAGACTATAAAAGTAATGTGTACGTGGGTGTCATTATTGAACTTTTTCCTATGTGAGGCCGCGCAATTTGCCTGATGCATTTGACTCCAACATGTCTTGTGGCCGACTAGCCCAATAACCAATAGACAAGGCGCACAAACTCAGGCCGTACTTCTTTTGACTATAAATAATTTAGGATAATTGGGCTAAATACTGAATACATTTATAAGTCCTTTTGAAATATATAAATTTTCGTTATTGAAATTGGAATCAATTCAATCCAATAAATTGATAAATGATATCACTCTTGTTTGAAAAATTTTTATGAAATTTTTAAATATGTAAATTTCACTTTTAGTTTAATATTAATTTTTAAATTAAATAAGTTAGCTTTAAAAAATGTAAAATTTTACCTCGTAATTTGAACTATAGTACTATACCTTTAATTTAGTTGCGAGATGGATCCGTTTGTGGAAGGGCCCCGGAGTACATTTTTTTCAGGTCAAAAGGCCTTTATATTGGGCCTCGGTCCATTAATCATAGTTAATCAATCTTCATTTTTCCAGTTCAAAAGGGTCCATTTCCCCATCAGTTCACAAATTTGATACGGAGTAACAATTAATAACGGGCCTGTTTGGGAATAGCTTTAGCGATTAGCATCAGCGTTTTGGATAAAATTTTAACGGTGCAGATTAATTTGAAAACGCTAACGCTAAAAGCTGCCCGTAGATAGCTTTTTGAAAACGCTAACGCTAATCGCTAAAGCTATTCCCAAACAGCCCTAACATTATAACAAACAATAAAAACAAGGATATTTCTCTGATGCCCAGGTAAATGAGAGTCTATTAAATTGCTGCCATGTGGATTGATTAAGTAAAAACTTCATTTCATTTTAAATTTAAAAAATTGTAGTAAGGCCTTGTCTTGTGCCTCTTGTTAGCGTTAGTTCTTCCGTCATCTACTCCTATTCCATTATCAAATTTTATTTCTCAGTTTTATGCTTTCAAAAAAAGAAGTTAATCACTCATTTTTTTTCATTGGTTGCATTTTGTTTAATTTATTTTTTCTTATTTATTACTAATTTTTATTTAAATTAAATTATTTAATATCAGATGCACTCAAATGTTATTCAAAATATTTTTATTAGATTTATCTTGTATGATAAAAGGAAAAATTATTCAAAATAATCTCAACCTTACTCCGTCTTTCAAAAATAATTCTACCTTCCACTGTAATGTATAATAATCTCAAGTTTATTGAAATTTGTAAGTTTTGGACCGCCGTTAAGTTGTTAACTGTGCGTTAACGGAACAACCTGTTTTGCGCAACAAAATGAAAGTTGAAATTATTTTTGGTAAATTTTTGTGGCACAAAACAGGCCGTTTTCGTTAACCCACCGATCGTAACTTAACGGCGACCAAAAATTTACAAATTTTAGTAAAGTTGGGTTTATTATTCATCATAGTGAAATGTGTAATTACTTTTGAAAGATTGGATAAAGTTAGGATTATTCTGTATGATTTTTCCCTTTTGATTTTTTATCTAATTAATATAACATATAACTTTTATATAATTATAAGTTAAATGTTGATGTAACGTCCCAAAATATACCCTAAAAAGAACCTTATTTGGATTTCTTTTTCTATAAGTGTATTTTTTTATTTTTCATATCATTTTTCTATTGTGTTTTCCTGTTTTGTTTTTATTTTCTTTCCCTATTCCTTGTTTTCGTTTTTAAATGTATAAAAAAATTCTATTTATTTTAGAAAGAAAAAAACAAAAATGTTTTAGTCAATATTGATCTGATCTGATTTGATTGGATCTGATCTAATCTAGTGTGATCTGATTTGATTAATTATGATTTGATTTAAAATTCAAATCAATATTTTGATTTGACTTTATAATAACGTTTGAAAATTGTAATAATAATTCATATTATAATATAATCAAAATTTTTTATTTTATGAATATTTTTTAGTGAAATAAAATTAGTTAATTCATATATTAGAATAATCATTTATATTATAATGTAATAATAGTTTTTATTTTATGATTATTTTTTTATGAAATAAGAAATTGATTTAATATTTTAATAATTAGTTCACATATACATTAGAATAAATATTTAATTCATGTATAAATTAAAAAGTAATTAAATTTAGATAATTAATATAGATAAGAGATATTATTTTTATTAAAATATCTCATCCTTATAAAATATCAGCATGTGCTTTGTACTACGAAACTTTTTTTATGATTAATATACACCATAGATATAATAGTTATTTCAGTTATACTAAAATATACTCCATATATGAATATCAAATGTGAAAGAATTATTTGGGAGGAAATTCTCTATATTTCTCTTTTGTGAAACTTGTTCTGAATACAAAGATCTAACCCTCTTTATATAGGAAGAGGGTAAAGTAAACAAGGAAATTTCTATTCCTACTAAAATAAGAATTAAACAAATTAGGAAAGATACTAAATAATAAACCTAATCCAACTAGGAAAGTTACTAAACCTAATCCCAAAGGGATTCGGTTTCCTTCTTCAATACCGCTTCCTTCTTCTATCTCTAACACTTTCCTTCTTCAATACCGCTTCCTTCTTCTATCTCTAACACCCCCCCTCAAGCTGGAGCATGGGAGTTCAACATGCACAGCTTGGACAAAAAAAACATTCCCTCAGTTCGCGCATCTACGCAAGCTTCTATGCAGGTCCCACGTGCAATTCCTACACGTACAAATTGGGAACTGCTCCAAACCTGCAAGAAACGTTTCCTTGGTTCGCGCATCTGCGCAAGCTTCTCCGGCAGATCCCACGTGCAATTCCTACACGTACAAATTGGGAACTGCTCCAAACTTGCAAGAAACGTTTCCTCAGTTTGCGCATCTGCGCAAGCTTCTCCGGTAGGTCCCACGTGCAATTCCTACACGTACAAATTGGGAACTGCTCCAAACCACAGAAACTGAGCAACGATCGATGGACGCGATGCCGGGCGATCGTGAACAGTAACCGCGATCAAGAGAAACTGCTGTCGGGACGGTCGACCCACTCGACCGGTCTTCAGCAACGGTCGACCGTTCCGGCACTTCAGCAACAACAGGCGACGATCGATGGGCGCGATGCCGGTCGATGGTGAACAGTAGACGCGGAAAGAGTTGTTTCTCTCTGTAGAACAACCCTTGTCCGACCACTTCTTCAAGAATGAAGGAGGACAATAAAAAATAAAAAAATCACAATATCCCGCCGGTAGGCATTGAATTGTGTATGCCCACCGGCAGGGGAAGAAGCATGTTTGAGGTCTCAAGAATTCAAAACTGGCTCTGATACCATGAAAGAATTATTTGGGAGGAAATTCTCTGTATTTCTCTCTTGTGAAACTTGTTCTGAATACAAAGATCTAACCCTCTTTATATAGGAAGAGGGTAAAGTAAACAAGGAAATTTCTATTCCTACTAAAATAAGAATTAAACAAACTAGGAAAGATACTAAATAATAAACCTAATCCAACTAGGAAAGATACTAAACCTAATCCCAAAGGGATTCGATTTCCTCCTTCAATCCCGCTTCCTTCTTCTATCTCTAACACTTTCCTTCTTCAATACCGCTTCCTTCTTCTATCTCTAACAAAATGTTAGTTTTATTTAAGTCATGATCAAAGTTGATCAACTCAATGTAGTAAAAGATCAGAGCTTTAGAAACTCAAATTACAGGTAGCAATAAAAATGTATTTTAAAAGTAGATTTAGATTGAGTTTGTCAATGTATTTTAAAAATAATTTTTCCGACGTCTAATAATTAAGGATTACTTTCTCAGTTTTCTATTTAACTTGTTTCTAAAGTTTATTATTTTTCATTTTTAAGAATATGAATAATAATAATAATAAAATAATAATAACAATAATAATAATAATTCTTGATTAGATCTGATCTGATCTGATTGGATCTGATCTGATTTGATTCGATCTGATCTGGTCTATTCTGATCTGGTTAGATCTGATCTGGTCTGATCTGATTTTAATAAGAATAACAAAAAAGCAGAAAAAATAAGTTGAACGGAACGGGGCCTAAAACCATTACTCTATTAAGCATTTTTTTAATTTAACCGTGTTTTCTTTAAAAAAATATTAACCATACTTTTAATAAAAAAATAGAATGAAAAAAATGTATTAGACGAAGGCAACAAGTTAACGGTAGTTAGTTAACAATTTTAATGAATTAGAGAAGACAAGGTCAATTGCAATTTTTGGTAATTAAAATTAAGTGGAGGGATTACTAGATGAGATGGTCATATGTCCACATGGCATCAATTTAATGGAGGGGCATGCATGCCCTCTTATTTCCTTGGGCATCCTAGAAACAACCTAAAAACAATACTTCTTCCCTCGTATAAAAAGGTTTTTTAGTATACGATACGGAGTATATGATTAAACTAATTCTTAATTTTTTTATTTCAAATTTGATATAAAACTTAAAAGGTTGCATATTTAAATTTACATCCAATGTTCCATTTAACAAAAGATAAAATAACTTTTTTTGTCAAATAATTAATAAAAATATGTAACAAAAAATCAAATTTTGATCTATGTCAATGGTAATATAATTTGATATTTTTTCTAGGGATGAGGGGAGTAATACATTTAGTGGAGAGGTTTACTCCATGTGGAGACTGGCGTGGTTTCTCATAAAATAAAGATTAGCTGGGAGGATAATTTAAAAAATTACTTGCGCCTAATAAGTAAGGATTTTTACTTTGATTTGACATACTTTTTAGGGTGCTAGATGCAATTGATGAAATTAGAATTGAATTGTAAGTTGAAATTTTATAGAATTGATTTGGATGGAATTGAGTTTTTCAATTCCAATTAACTTTTAGCACTATCTATTCCAAATTCACATATTTTTGTGCCACAAATTAGCAGAATTAAAATTGTTGTCCCCAAATTCTAATTCAACAGTTTAAATATTGTGTACCAAACCATTACAGAGAATTTCGTGTACCAAACCTTAATGTGAAGTGTTTTACTCCCTTCGTCCCAATTTATAGTGCATGTTTACTATTCATAGAGTCAAACTGCATTCATTTTTTTCTCTATTTTTGTTAGCAATTTGATAAAATAAAGTACTATTATCACTGCTAGTTTTGCAGATCTTTCGATATGATGTGTACTCCGTAGTATTTTAATATGTGATTTTTATTTTTTTTTAACTCTATACCATTTGTCATATAAAATGATTTGAAAATAATTTCAGTCAAATATCGTAAACTGAAACATGCACTATAAATTGAGACGGAGAGAGTAACTTTTTAATTTTGTCCTCTTGTTCTTCTTATTCTGCAACCTCAACCCCATGCCCCCCCTCTTTCTATTTCAACAAATCTTTCATTGTTACTACCTCCGTCCCGCTATATTCGTCAACTTTTGACTTTTGGAAATGTTCATCTAAGCACTTTGACTCATTAAATTCTCTCAATGTGTAAGCCTAAATATAGTTATGTGTGATCTTGTTTGATTTGTCTTAACATATAGATTATTAATATATAATTTCTATAACTTTTTAATATATAAATTACAAGATAAAATGGATTAAAGAAGTGCATTGGATAGTGTGTAAAAATGAAAGTGGACAAATACTCTGGGACGGAGGGAGTATTTGTCTTCAACAACAAAGACCTAAGGTCCATTACTCCATCGTGAATAGTAATAAATACTAACTCTGTCCCAGAGTATTTGTCCACTTTCATTTTTACACACTATCAATATACTTCTTTAATCCATTTTATCTTGTAATTTGTATATTAAAAAATTATAGAAATTATATATTAATAATCTATATGTTAAGACAAATCAAACAAGATCACACATGACTATATTTAGGCTTACACATTGAGAGAATTTGATAAGTCAAAGTGCTTAGATGAACAGTTCCAAAAGTAAAAACTGGACGAATACTCCAGGACGAAGGGAGTATGAGCTTGTGGGGTAATAAAAAAAAGTCATTTGTGCCTAATAAATAGGAATTTTTTACTTTGATTTGACATAAATTTTTTTAAAGTAAAGTATGTTAACTTTCTAAATATTGTCCTCTTGTTCTACTTACTCTATAACGTCAACCCCATTTCAACGGGTGATTTCCCTGTTTATGTAAAAGAAGTGTAATGCATTCCTTTATAAGCAGATTTATTTTGTCATTTCCCAAATAAAACCACCCGGAGTAGGTTAATCCGTTTTCTTGGTTTATTATTTATTCAAACGGAGTAAGTATTTCTGATTTAGTTGCCAAACGGATTTGGCTAATCCGTTCAAGTATTTATTTTTTTGTTGCTTTACTTGTTTTGCTTCTCGGTTCTACAATTGCATTTTTTTGTTTGGCTAATTCATTCCACTACTTCCTTTCACTTTTTTGTTCCAATTTTTATTAGCTTAAAATTTTTTTGTTCAAGTAATTTTTGTCACTTATAAATAAATTATACTCCATCTATCCTCAATTTTTGTCCAATTTCATTTTTACACATTATCCAATACACTTCTTTAATTTAAAATATACTGTATAATATAATTTAAAAATAAAACTACTGTTTATTGACTTTAAGTGAACTTTATACAACATAAGTAAAAGAA
The DNA here is from genome assembly GCA_900332095.2 of Cuscuta campestris. Classification (NCBI taxonomy): domain Eukaryota; kingdom Viridiplantae; phylum Streptophyta; class Magnoliopsida; order Solanales; family Convolvulaceae; genus Cuscuta; species Cuscuta campestris. The sequence continues at coordinate 364,266 of OOIL02006828.1, read as the reverse complement.
GAAGAAAAAATATAATAAATTTATGGGGAAGGTTCCCATGACATTGGGAACCAATGTCACGGGATGACCCAGAGGCGCTCCGGTGCCCCGTTCATAAAATTGACGGTTCCTACCCCCTAACCCCCCGGCAAACCCCCTACCCCGCCCCGCCTCGAACAAACCCCCGCACCCCCTCCAATTGCACCCCACAAGTCGAGGCGGGGCGGGGTGGAGGGGTTTGTTCGAGGCGGGGCGGGGTGGGGCGATTTGCCGGGGGGTAGGGGTAAGAACCGTCAATTTTACGAACGGGGCACCGGAGCGCCCCCGGGGTCATGCCATGACATTGGTTCCCAATGTCATGGGAACCAAGGTGTAAATTTATTGCTAGAATACATATAATTTATTCCAAAAATGAAGATTACAAAACACAATCCATGAAAAATTTATTTTGTGAAATTAATAATACATAAACTCAGACATAAATGAAATAAATAACATATCTATTCCTTGTTGTGATGTCTCCGTGGTCGATAGTCCATATTATAACTTAAATTAATAACATATCTATTTACTTTATTTTTCCTAATATGTTTCCACCATTCATAGGAAAATTATATCCAGATTGCAGTCAAACATATCCATTTGTATGCCTCTCAGAAAAAAGTGTGACCAATTTATCATAGTAGCATAGAACAACGATATCCCTTAAAAATTACATATTAAAAAACTACGTTAAAAGTTCTATAAAACAAGAGGTGAGAAGAATATTTTATTTAATCAAATACTTAATGAAATCGCGTAAATAAATAAAACTTATCGAGAAGAGAGAGAAAAAAAATTGTAATCTATTTAAAGATGGAGGAAATATTATAATTTTTAGTTTCTGAAAGAAATCAATTAATTTTTGTTACTTAGAAATTATTTATAATAAAATAATTAAATGTTATACTTAGAAATCGATTAAATACTTAGAAATATTATAATGTGTATAACAGGAAAATCTCTTTTGAACCGGGAGAGTAAATTGTACCTTGTAGTATATTACTTCCTCCGTCCAAAAAAGATTTACCCATTTCATTTTTTGCACATCTCATAAAACACTCTTATGCATATCAAAAATTTCTAAAATTTACCATATTTACCTTTTATTGCAGGTAGAAGTTGTTTTATATTTTTTTGACATTTGAGATGAGATAAAATTGTTTTATGATATGCGCAAAAAATGAAATGGATAGATCTTTTTGGGGTGGAGGGAGTATAATTTAGAGTACATTTTTTAAATTTAAAATAAATGTGTTGAAAAAGTTAAAGTGAAAAAAGAAAGTAAAAAAATTCAATGTATTAAAAACTAAAAGACATAAAGATCACTAAAAAAACATAAAGAAAACTAAAAACACTAAATAAAAAAGGAGATAAAAACTAAAGAGAGAAAGGAGATAAGAAGAAGAGAGCAAACGGATTACTTGGATTACTTTACTCCGTAACTAGCTTTAATTTCAATTGAAACGGATATCCCTAATCCGTTTGAAGTTTTTTTTTAAATAGAGTGAAACGGATTTGGCTACTCCGTTTCATTTAAAATTTTCAAGTTGAAACGGAGTAGCCAAATCCGTCCTGCACTACCAGGAAAAAAAGGAAAAAAATGTCTGACTTACACTGCCAGGAATGGATATTTTTTTTGTTATATATGTTGGTAAATTACTCCCCATTTCAACAAATCTTTCTTTCTTCTTTGTCTTCAACCACACATAATGCATTAATGCCCACCTCCA
>OOIL02006828.1:320056-358147 GCA_900332095.2 Cuscuta campestris | reverse complement strand
GAAGGCTGCATCTATTTTTAGGTACCAGTGTACCACCTAACAACATCTTAGGGTAATTAATTAGTGTGTATGTGTACTTTTTTAATTATTTTATTTTTACATCTCTATGAAGTTGTAGTAGGGGGGAGGACAAGTACATTTAGGTGATTGGTGGAAGAAGCTAATTAAGGTCTATTGATGATGAGAATGAATGTATGAATGAATGAGAAATGGTATGCATGTGCACATGAGTTGGTGCTTCATCATCATCATCATGTAAAATTTGTGCATTTTTAGAATGTGGTTTGCTCTTTTTTGGCATGTGCCCTTGTTTTTTTGGGTGGTTGGATATACAGAGAAAAACCTATCTGCTTTTAAATTTGACATCATCACGAAAGATAATCGTCTGTGAATTCGTCTTATAGGCAGCTTGAACAATTACAAGGAGTTTGTGCTTACATACATTTGCACCCACATTGTAGTATGGTTCATTTTACGATTAGAAAATGTCACTTAATGAAATCTAGATTGACACCATCAGAGATAATTACACGTACATAAGTATTGCGTGGGAAAAATTTAGGTGTACCCTAAAGTGGTGTATTCCAAGTGTACATCTCTTCACAGACACACATAGACATCGATCATTGTTTGTTGAGACAACTATTATCAATGAGACACTAGCATTATTAGTCTTGATGTGATTGTAACATGACTTTTACAATTATATAGTACTTCATAAAGAAATTATCCTAAATAAGAATAAAATAAGAAAAAGCGTTAAACTGGGAGTTTCATGTTTTTATTCTCGAAATAAGATTTCGCAATATGGTAATGTAGCACAGTATATGAGCATTTTACAATATTTTCTGGTGATGTATATAGGGCTTGTTTGGGAATAGCGTTAGCTATTAGCGTTAGTGTTTTGAAAAAGCTATCTACGAGGAGCGTTTAGCGTTAGCGTTTTCAAAATAATCTGCGCCATTAAAATTTTTTCCAAAACGCTAACGCTATTCCCAAACAGGCCCATAGTTATGATTGACACTGTAAATACATTTTAACTCATATTTTGGGAATAAAAATATAGAACTTTTGTTTTAGTAAATTTTCAATATTTTACTCTTACGTTAGTCTTTTTTTCTACTTCATACTGCATTTACGAAATACTTTATTCTCTATTGGTTTCTATTAGTGTATATATATACTCATGGAATTTCTATTTGTATAGGTACTCTATTGATTTCAACTTATATATACACAAATTTTCATTAATAAATCTTTGTTACTTATTAATTTAAGTATGATTTATAAATATGGAAGTAAAATAAAAGATTAATATATGTAGCATGGTTCTAAAATTCTATTTAAGTTAAATGAAAATTATTATATTTATTTTTTATTTTTTAAATAATATTTATATTTTTTGTATTTATTTTTAATTGTTTATATTATCCTCGTAATAGGAGTTCGTACTGTTGTAATCTGAAAATGAATCAACTTATAGAGCTAAGAAGTCCAAAATCCTTAATATCAACAAACACAAAACACAACAAATTAAAAAGTCAAGTATGAATTCAGAAATTATTTAACTATAATATGGAACTTCGTTGATAAAATTAATAATGGTTCTTATCACCTCTCTCTAAGACCGCTGACCACTGTAGCCAATCAACGATGATCTTGATGCGGCAAATGATAGAAACCATCAATTTTATCTAAGAGTCCCGTATGTAGGTAGCTCGGATCATCATATGATATTCGGTTCAATGTCACTCGAATCGTTCTCTCGTTATGTATATTCGTTATGTATATATCAAAGTGGCCATATATATTTTTTCGAAGACTAAATCCTAGCCACTAAGTTCCGATCACTTGTCTTACTTGGAGATATTTTGCCTTTAGTGATTTACTTTCTTTGGCTTTTTCACTTTAGTTTTATGTATGTTTTTCAGATTCTTCATGATTATGAAGATCTATGAGTACGTGCATGCGTGTAAAGTATTGAGAAAAAAGGCGTTGTACCTTGTACGTAATGGAAGGCTTACCCTTGAGAGTTTGACGTATTTCAATTCTCACACGTATTTCAATTCTAATTTACCTAAATAAAACTAAAACATAATAAATATAAGATCATATATTTTTATTTACCAATGTAGGACCATTAGTCATTATCTATTAGTCATTATTTAACTAAATGTCCAGCATCACTTGGAAATGACTTATGTTTTAATCCTATTCAGTGCAAATTTCACTTTTTGTATATTTACCCTTGGAATTTTAGCATTGTCATCAAAATTACAAAAAAAAATCATTTTACCATTCTGTGCTAGGGTCACAAGTCACAACATTTTAAATATCACACCTACATTTTGTTGGTGATTTTAGTGTCATCGGCTATTTTGTGCAATTGGATTTACTTAGATCAGAAAAGAATTTGAATAGATGTTGTCAAACGTGTTAGGAGGTGCGGAGTACGCACTCGTTCAACGATATTACAAATTCATAGCAGAGGTCCGGGGAGCGGGGTCCAAGGGGCAAAGCCCCTGAATGGGGTCTTGGAAATTTTTTAGTTTGGACATTATTTCTTTACAAAAATCTTTAAGATTTTTGTGAACGAAGTCTGAAATATTAAAAACTCATGGACTTTGGATAAAGATCAATTTTGACCAAACTCTACAAACGTTTGCATCCAGAAATCGGAAGTCTGCGATTATCTCTACGTCGCGAAAGTTTGCAACCCTTTACGCAAAACATCGTGTCTGATCGGTGATCTTCGTCTCTATAAATAGAGACGTAGGGGTATGGTTGAAGATACGATTCGAAAGACTTGTTCTTCATTAACGTCTTGTCCGATTGAAGTATTTCGTATACTCCGAAATAATTTTGATCTGAAAGTGTTTTTACGCGATTTGTTATACTCTATCAAGTCATTCTTCTCATTTTCGTTAACGCTGCTCCGCAAGGTTCATCCTCCACGATAATTAATTTCCTACACATTTCATAAATACGAAAAGGAAACAACTTTTTTTTGTTTAAAATTTCCTAATTTTTTCTCGGTCAAGAGTCAATTGGTGCGGGTGGGGTATATTTTTTCCTAGTTCTTTTTTCACTAATCATTATAACTTTTTTCATATACTGAAAAAAAATTATTTTAGAAATGAAGTATGCCAATATTCATTCAAAGGAAGGTGCTAACTGTTCTTGACCATGTTGGGGATAACCGGTCAAGCCGTCAAGCTTTAGACTAATTGCCAAAATGAGTGTTGTTATACTTATATCCATTCAAAGTGATTTAGGTCTCGTAAGTACTTGTATGGAGACAGTTTTCATGACATTAGAATCTCATGTCATGAGATGACCCGTGACTGCTACGTTGCCACGTTCATAAAATTAATGGTTCAGTCCCCCCTCTAACCCCTTGGTAACCCTCTCCCCCACACTCCATACATGTATATATACTCCTTCCGTCTTACAATAATGTTCTCGTTGCGCATTACGATGTTTAATTGAAGCTATTTTCAAAATCATTTTATATACAAAAATCGTATGGTATTTAAAAATAAAAATTACATATTTATAAACTACATAAAAAGATATACAAAATTAGAGATGACATGAATCAAACGAGCAACGAAACTATGCAAAGAAAAAGCAAATAATATTTTACTTTGTAAATAATGAACGAGAATATTATTGTTGGACGGAGGGAATAGATATTAAAAAGAGTTTGAAAAATATATTGCAAGTGATGAGTAGATTAAGAGTAGGCCGAATGCGTCCAGCCCATGTCGATTAGTTAAATACAATTAGGCCCGTAACAATGAGGCCAGCCAACTGAGGAGGGAAACCCGCTTGAGAGGGCTCAGGTCTCCTAGCCCGTAAGTGAGGCAAAGCCTACGCGAAATGGGCTTTGGAAGCGAGACTAGAGGTTGCGTGGCAAAAGGAGATGTGCCATAATTAAGGAGTTAATTACGGATCTTAATAAAGACCTCTAGCCTTTTCAGAAAGGGAAATATTCACATGTAAGTCCGTAAAAAATGTGCAAAGATCCAAATTTTAAATGTGGACCTTGAAACCATATAAGCATCACTCGCCTTTGATAAGTTATAGTCTGCTTCTTTGGTGCACCTTGGATGCATACCATTTTTTATGCACCTTCTCCAATAATATTTTTTAATTTTTAATTAAAATAAATACTTATTAACGCAGTTAAGATTTTCTTATTTGCATTATATGTAAGTCCATGATTGACCTTAAGCTTGCCATAGAATTTTAAATTTTATTTCGTAAAAAAAGCGACAAAAATAGGTTTTTTGTCAAATATCAACGAAAATATAAAAATAACTAAAATTCTCATGATCTTTTAATAGTAAAGTATGGTATTCTTTTTTTAACGATTCGAGTAAGAGTTTTGCTAAATTAGAAGTTACTCCCTCTAATTTTATAAACAATTTGTCTTTCAGTTTTTTCTCTTCTACCAAAATACTTCTATTTTCTATTAAAAACTACTTTTACCCTTACTTTTTCTAATTCTACCTATCAAATCATATTTTTTTCCTAATAATCTATCTATCACATCTTATTTTTACCCATCAAATCAAGGCAAAATTAGAAATCAATTACTCCTTAATTTGGCCTTTGGTGGGAAGGATTTTCCAAACAGAGGAATTAAGAGTTAAGAAATCACACTAAGAGTTTGTTTTTTAGGTCCAGTTCCTTCCGGTTTCTTTCAGTTCTTTCCCGTTTCTACTAACTATTCTCATTTTCTTCAAACACTTGCCACTCCCCAATTCAACTAATTATTTTAAAAACAATATATTCTTAATGTGATTATTATTATTATTATTATTATTATTATTATTATTTTTTGAATGCTATTGACTCTATTACAAGGTAGTATCTGTTCATACTATTCTCAAGCTAATGACTAATGACGCACAAAGAGCCAATGCTGCTGCCTTCGTTGGGGCTCGAACCTGGGTGAACTTCCCCATGAATCCTGGGGAGTGGGCTTGCTACCACTCAAGCCAGGGGAGAAGTTCATTATTATTATTATTATTATTATTATTATTATTATTATTATTATTATTATTACAACTGCTATGTTCATAACTATAGTTTATAAATTATTTTTTCCATCACACTATTTTTGTGATTCACACTCATTATTTTTTCTTCAACTCTTTAATAAGAATAAGACAATTTTTTTGTATATTAATCTAAATGATAAAATAAGAAAACATCAATATTTTAAACTATATTAAAAAGTTATGGATAAAATTGTTACATATAATGTTTTATTAGTCTAACTTCATATAAGACCTTTCACCTTTCCATTTATTACACAATTTTTTCTCATATTTCTAATTTTTATCAAGAAATTTAAAAGTCAGAATAGTTCAGAGCAAAAGACTAAAATAGGAGTAAAACATAAAAAATGTCAATCATGAAAGAAAAGATAGATTGATTACATTATGTGACATGCATGATATTTAAAACAAAATCATATCATATGTAAAGTATAATTACAAATATATTATTAATAATATAAATACTGCATAAATAAATTGAGGTGCAACGTAATCACAATAACTTTTTAAAATTTAACATTTTGATATATATTTATGCTAACTTTATGTTATACGGAGTAATTAGTTTTTTCAAAAGTAGTTTTTTCGTGTATGAATAATAACAATATTTTTTTTATCTTAAAGACATTCATTTAGATAACGTGATGATGATGATGATGATGATGATGATGATGATGATGATAATAATAATAATAATAATAATAATTTATAACAATAAGAATTAGAATGAGAATAATATAAATTACACTAAAATAGATTTTTTTAAAGTTTTTTAGATTTTTTAATTTTTTCAAGTTTTTCTAGTTTCTTCCAGTTTTTCCAGTTTCTTCTAGTTTCTTTCAATTTCTTTCAAATCTTCCAGTTCCTTATAGTTTTTTCCAGTTCCTTGACTTCTTTCAAGTTTCTTCCAGATTTTTCAAACATTCAGCACTTGTTTTCCAGTGTTAAATAACAGACTCTAAATATGAGTAAAATATAGAGAAAGTACCAATAAAAGAGTTCCATAATTTTGTTATCTAAATAAGAATTCACACTAAGATAATATGACACTGTACATGTGCATTTTACTATACGTTTTGATAATGTATATTTTCATGATTGGTAATGTAAAATTGTAAATATATTTTAACTCTATTTCGGGAAAAATATTGAAATCTTATTTTAATATACTTTCAATATTTTACTCATATTTTAATTTTTGTGTTACTAGTTCGACACTTGTCTTTTCCTCAATTAAATTTTCACATAAAAAACAACATATTCGTCATATTTTGGTGTATAATATTAAACCTATCTTTCAATCCTTAATCACCATCTAGAATCTAGATAACTCATAACTGACGTATGACTCTCCATTCCTTACTAAAATTTCCCATTCCATATTTCTATTATAAGGCAGACATTAGAATTATTTCCTACTTTAATTTTGGCTTTGTTTGGGAACAGCGTTTTTGATTAGCGTTAGCGTTTTGGATAAAATTTTAATGATATAGATTAATTCTGAAAACGCTAACTCTAAAGGCTACCGTCGGATAGCCTTTTCGAAACGCTAACGCTAATAGCTAACGCTCATCTCAAACGGGGCCTTTATCTTCTTTGAGCAATACGTCATTAATATATATATATATATATATATATATATATGTATATATATATATATATATATATATATATATATATATATATATATATATATATATATATATATATATATATATATATATATATATATATATATATATATATATATATACATATATATATATATATATATATATATATATATATATATATATATATATATATATTCGGTTAATATTATCATCAGATACTTATCCAAATTGGAGAAATGTCATTAATTAATCAATTAATTAAATACTCAACCACAATTTCTATTAGCATTAATGTTTTTGATAATTTTTGTTCATAATCCTGATTCAATTTGAAACAATAAAGTTAAATGCTACGGCTACATAATAGTTTTAAAATTGCAAAAGCTAAACGCTAAATTTGCTGCCAAATATACACTTAGACCTGTTTGAGAATACCGTTAGCGTTTTGAAAATACTATTTACAGACAGCATTTAGCGTTAGCGTTTTTAAAGTAATCTACACCGTTAAATTTTTATCCAAAACGCTAACGTTAATCTCTAACGTTATTCCAAACAGGCCCTTAATCAAGATGCTAATTTATATAAGCACTCTAAAAATTGATAGATGCACCCCATCCTTTCCACATTGAATTTTTAATTTTATTAAAGTTAGAAGTATTTTAAGATTTTTATGTAAACTTTTGCTACACTTTTTTTACATAGAATTTTACAACGCCTCTTTTTAAAGGAATTTTGCTAGATACACTTCTAAGTTCTACTCCCTCCGTCCCTAAATAAACTTCTATTTTTGACTTTTTGAGAATTTAAGGGAGGGATATTTTTGTGTTGACTTTCCAAAAATACCCTTGATGTGATGTGTAAAAGTAAGATGTGATAGGTAGATTATTAGTAAAAGGTATGATATGATAGGTAGGGTATGAAAAAGTAAGGGGTAAAAGAGGTTTTTTAAGGGAAAAGAGAAGTTTATTTGGGGACAAAGAAAAAACGAAAGGGGAAGTTTATTTAGGGACGGACGGAGTAATACGGAGTAGATAACTATATAAGCACACACTACACACATATACTAAAATTAGAGGTGTTTCAAAAATTATATAAAAAATAACTTCAACAACATAATTTACACTTTTTTATAACTTAAGTTGATTTATAAAAACTTAGGTCTTAGAATTGTATTATAGAGAGCATTAATTTTCATTATTTGGAATTTTGTGAACTTAGGTGATTTGAAAAGATAGCATTTCTAAAATTTTTAGTAGAACACTATATAGTCCTCCGCCCTCCAGATTTGTCACTTTTTGAACGTACAAAATCATATCTCATTGATAACAATAATTTTATTTACAAATTCTTAAAGAAATTGATAAATACGTAGTATAACTTATATTTTCTAAAAATACATCAAAAGTTTTACATAACAAGTGATGACATGCCTATTTTTATTTTATCAAATGATAAAAAAATGTATACGCAAACAAATGTTATCAGAAATCAGAATTGTAAATTAGACCATTTTTTACAGACGGAAAGAGTAATGAATTGATGGATCATGATATGCGCTTTAGTCACACCAACTTTGACAACAAAATAAACACCATATATGTTTTCATTGTTTTGAATAATACTAGGGTACCACCATGGGTGCACACATGCTTCGCACAGACAAACAATTAACGTCTGTGTTTGTCTGTGCGAAGCATGGGTAGATGCACCCATAGTAGCACTCATGTGGTCGCACCTTAGCATGACCAATTTGTTTTATCGACATGCAAAGATAGTCATTGATTATTTGGATTGCATAGGCACTTTTGCAGGAGTTGTGCTTCAGTAGTCTTAAGATTTACATGAAAAATATGGACATTCTCACCTTTTTATTGGCTTACCACTAGATATTTTCTTTCCTCTAAGAGCCCAGTTCTTTTATGAGGAATTTACCTAAATATGACTTAAACATAATGACTTTCTCAATATAGGACCACATGTTTTTATTTTCCAATGTAGGAACATTGGTCATTACCATTAGTCATTATTTAATTAAATGTCCACCATCACTGGACATTATTCCTCTCGCTAGACATTATTAAGTCCTATTTAGGGAATAAAAAAGTTTAGGTCTTACATTTGAAAATGACTTATATTTTAGTCCTATTTAGTGTAATTTTTTTCTTTTATATTGTTTATGTGCTAAGATTCATATATTGAGTGTGAACATAAGATCCACGGAAGAATTTTCCGGTTTCTAGGGTTGTTTAATCATGGTCCTAAAGTGTGCATCTAAAATGTGAACATTCTCATATTTTTCATGGTCTGACAAGTGATTTTTTTCTTTTTTATAGAGGTCTAATTTTTCTATGATATCAATATACTAAAATCCATAAATTGAGCATGTACTATACCCTAGACCCATGTAAAAATTTGCCTAAGTCTGTATATTTCTATATATAGAACACATGATGTCAATTTTAGTAGATCATAAAATAGATTTTTTCCTCTTTTTTGAGAACTATTAATAACTCTATTTCAATATGGGCAAGGTTCCATTGACACTGCTTCTAGTGTCATCACATGACACTCACTCATTTGAGGCTTCTCCGATACTCTATTCACAAAGTTGATGATTTCTCCTATTAGCCCCCCCTAAACCCAACACCCCCATCCCCTAAACTCCTTTTTAATTTACCTTCTCCAAATGTGTGGATATATTATGCATTGCATAATATCCACACATTTGGAGAGGGCTTAGGGTGGGACTGGGGAGTGGGGCTTACGGTGGCGCAGGTGTGGGGGATTTAGGGGTGGGTTAGGAGGGCAGGAAGTCAGGAACTATCAATTTTATGGATTGAGTACCGAAGCTGCTGCAAAAGTGCAGTGACACCGCTAGTGACATCGTTGACTAGTATCAATAGAATCGTGCCCTTTCAATATAATATTTGTCTAGATATACATTTTAATCTACATCTACTAAAGTACAGAGAGTGAATTAGCCATGAGTCTCGAATCTATTTTTCTTTTATTGTCTAAATTGTGTATATCCGTGATTACCCATGCCTTACTACATACGGAGTACCATTTTCTAAAAATAGATTTATCTTTAATTTCCTAGGGTTCCGTTAACTTGGTGACTAGGGTGGCAATAAACGCCACGTGGCTAATCTATATGTGCTTCAACACAACAGCTGGCTGCACTTAAAATACACGATTATAATTATAACTATAATAATGATGTAAATCACCGCCTGCCGTCAAAAAAAAAATGTAAATCACCGCCTAATTGTGTTTGTTTGCCTATAAATATACCCGTCCAAACACAACCTTAATTACCATTTCTAATTCGATCAATTAACTAAAAAATTGTTTTTTTAAAAAAAAATATATATAAATAAAATTAAAAAGTAGCTTCATTTTAGCGGCAGGCGATGGGTAATATATTATCCTACCTTTGTAATTACCCGGATAAAGAGAGGGTAATGGGGAAAGACCTTGAGAGGCTTGAGGTACTTTGTATTATACGGAGTATTTTCTTTCTTTTAGATCTTATTGTTATTATTATTATTATTATTATTGAATAAGTTCTATATATATAGATAGTCTCTTATGTAACACGTGGATTTTCAAATATAATTCTCATATTTATGAGCTTTTAAACACAACATTGGGTATATTAAACCCTAATTATGCACAAGGTTAAAAAAGTTAGAACAGATACTACATTGTAATAAAGTAAATAATACGAAAAATCCTAATTGCAATATGCCCTAAACCGCGGCCACAAATTTTTAAATAAACCAAATCGATTTCATTATCCATAACCAAAATATATTCCCTCCGTTACGGGTTACCCGACTTACTTATTTAATTAAAAAAAAAAAGAAAATGAAGTACTCCATAATCTTTCCTCTATTTTATGAACAAATTTCAAGTACTTATTTGATATTTAAAAAAATTAAATCAGGTGATATTAAATCTAATTACTATCAACAAATTAAAGCAACCAAACTAAGAACTCAATTTGTGCAATTGTAGGCACAAGAAATACTTCACTCTGTATATTCTAACACGGCCCTCACATACGTGCATGCATATTAAAACAATTATAGTTCTTTTAGCCAAATACAAGCCTATTTAGTATTTGCATAAATATTTCTTTTAAATATAATACAGACGGTGGCGATGATGGTGGAGATGGATTGCCGCAGCTGCGAGTGGAGGGCGAGGACCGCGGCTAAAAGGATAAAAGGCGTGACTCGGGTCGACGTTGATGCGGACAGGGAGAAGATGACGGTGGTGGGGTACGTGGACCCCGTGGAGGTGTTGGAAAAGGTGAGGCGCGCGACGGGGAAGAGGGTGGAGTTTTGGCGGCCGGAGATGGAGGACCTCCGGCCATGCAGTGTTTCGGCGGCGACGGCGGTGTACGAGACAAGGGATCCCTCCCCAAGGCACGTTCGAAATGTTGTGTACGATCGTCCCATGGAACAGACCGTGACAACATATACAACTCCAAATAATAATAATGGATATATTATGCCTAGAGAACCAAGATTTGTCACAAGCCCTAGAGAACCAAGATTTGTCACAACTTATGCTGATGAGGATGTTGCTTGTCAAATTATGTGATGTTCATTATATTTTATACCCAAGCTTTATATTACATCAAGTTTAATAATGTTACATGCATGTATATATATATGGTAGAACAATGTTTATCATGTTGTGTAAAATTAAGAGTATGAACATGTAGTGGTATGTGTATCAATAATTATCATAAATTATAATAATGTTCAAGTGATGCTGGACATTTAATTGAATAATGACTAATAGATAATAACCAATGGTCCTAAAATAAAAACATATGATCCTATTTTGAGAAAGTCATTATGTTTTAGTTCTATTAAGGTAAATTATTTTTATTTCTACCCCTAACTAACCCCTTAAACATTTCTCCCATGCTTTATATCAGATCTTTATATCAGATTTCTGAGGAGATCGAGAACTTGACATGAGATAGAAGATCGACTCCATTAATTTCAGACTTTCGAATGGGCATGCCAATTTACATCGTTATGTTTGGAAGAGAATAATTAAGAGCTTGACCTGCGAGAACAAAGATCAATTAAGTAAGTTTTTTTCTTGAATGAGTGAGAATAAAGATCAATTGATGAGATGTTCATTGAAGGTAGAGGTGGAAATTAAAACTGGTTTGCTACCAGTTGATTCATATTGGATTTTTTATGAGGGCAAGTTAATTCTTCTGTGAAGTTAAGGTCCGTGTTCATTTTATGGACCTTAGTGTATTTAGAACATAAAAGAAGTGGACCTTTGCAAAAAAATATCCACATGCAACCCCATGAAAAATGTGAGAAGATGCACATTTTAAATGTAGACCTTGGGATCATAATCATCATATAAGCATCACTCAAATTTTTATCCTAAACACAATATACTATATTCATGGGAAAAATTATGAAAAAAATAAAGTGAAATTACAAACAAGTGAAACAACAATAATGCTCCCACCGTCCCTGAAACTTTTCTCCTTTTCTTTTCATCCGTCCCAAAAAAATTTTCTAGTTTTCATTAAAAAATCACATTTATCGCTAATAATTTTTAACATACCTATCTCAACACATCTATTCACTATTCATTTATCTATCAAATTCTACTTTTGTCTATTACATCGAAAGATATTTTTAGAAACTAAACATCAAAATACATTCTCCTTAAATTACTTAAAAATCAAAATCTTCGTTCCATGTTTTCATGGACGGAGGGACAATATACTTAGCCAATACATTTTCCAAAACACTCGATCTAAACCCGTAATTAATGTAAACAATTATTTCAAACTAAAACAACTACTCGAGCTCCCTCCGTTTTATTAATATTTTGACTTTTAGGAGAAATAAAGAGTTTATATTTGTGGTTGACTTTCCAATTTTACTATTGATATTATGAGTAAAAGTAAGATGTGATGGATAAATTATTAGTGAAAAAGTATGATGTAATATCTAGGTAGGGTAAGAAAAAGTAGAGGTAAATTAAAAATGATTTTTTAATAGAAAGTGGAAGTGTTTTGAGAAAAATAAAAAAAATAAAGGAGAAAGTGTTTTAAGAAACGAAGAGAGTACTTGGTAACTTGTTTGTGAAAGAGTAATTTACCTAAATAGGACTAAAACATAATGACTTTCTCAAAATAGGATCATATATTTTTATTTCCTAATGTAGGACCATTGGTCATTATCTATTAGTCATTATTCAACTAAATGTCCAGCATCACTTGGACATTATTCTTCTCACTAGTCATTATTAAGTCATATTTATGGAATAAAAAAGTTTAAATCTTACATTGGGAAATGACTTATGTTTTAGTCCTATTCAGTGCAAATTTCACTAGAAATAATCAATTTACTATCGAAGCACCATAGGCGTCCCAATTGAATTGGTGTCCAATGTACTAGTGTGATATTATAGTTTCTCTTTAATTAATTAATCACTTACTTTACTTAATTGTGAAACGTCTGACAGATTTTACTCTGTTAGTCTTCTCTTTCATGTTAAGCTCTGGGGCGTCAAAACAAGGATGTAAATGAACTCGCAAAAGTGATCTCTATTTCTTATCATGTCTTCAATATATTACCGTTTCACTAATTCACTACGTACTTAATTTAATGTAGTGTCATGTTTGAAAACCTTTTTTTCGTTGATCTTCTCTCTAATATAATGTCAAGTGATCAATCTGTAAGTTCGTGGGGGTACAGCGGAAATCACCAATTGAAATTAAAACTAGGCAAACAGATCAAACAACTATACTGTACAGAAGATATCTCAGCACTGTCACAGGAATAGATGACAGACAGAGTGCTACAACACCTTCTCTGTCACAAGCACACACGTAGAAGATAAAGTAAAAACAGTAAGCAAGACACCAGAATTGTTCATGCAGTTCGGAGCAAATTCTCCTACGTCTGCTGGGCCCACGTCTGTGTAATAACCTTTCCACTAAATCACCGTAAGAATTACACAATCAATCACAATAGAACCTTCTAATGTATTGGTCTGTCTACTTACGAATGATTTGACGACAAACTCTGTTTGCGTCTAACTCCACGGCTTGTTACACCTTTTCAAAGATCTTCTTCAAGGACGTAGATTCTAGTACACCTTCAAACAAAGATTCTCCTTGATCTACAAAAATACGCAAGCTGATCCGAAGCTCCTAAATCAAGATTGAATTGTTGGAATTCGATCTCCACCGTTCAGGTTGAAGCTCCACGAGTCCTTAGACTCCTCCTAAAATTTTAGCACGATCAAACAAGATTTGGTACTCCAACGATCGAGAAAACCAGAGCTGCATTTTGTGCAAAAAATCAGCAACAATGTGTGGATTGTAACTTTGAAAACAGAAGCTCCGTAACTCTGATTGACGTGAACATTGAACACGTTGAAGCCCTATGTGCTGGGAACACTCTCTAAAACTTTCAGCACAATCCAACAGTCAGACCTCCGACAATGATCAAACCGTGCAAGCTGTCCAGAAACTTTGCACTCTTAAAATCTGCACGTTGTTTTTCTTTTGATCGGATTTGCTTCAGGTTTTTCGTAGTTTTGCACGCCAAAACCCTAAGGGAGGGTGAAGATATTATATGGAATTGAATAGACCTGTTAGAGTGTGCTTAGGAGTCTCAACCATGGCCTCCTCCTTAAGAATAGTAAACCAAGTAGGATTAGAATTCTCTCTTCAAGCTCTTTCCTCTTTCTCTTCCTTCACATGCTAGGACTCTAAGTCTAAATAAAACATCTAAAATATGTCTAGGTAAATCTATTCGTTTGTCAAAAAGTAATGCCAACACAATATGGAACTAATACAATCTTCTCAGAACTCAGATGTAAATCAACGTGTAACAATGATGTTTCTTGCATATCATGTCAGTTACAAAGTATATATTGTTGTCTTATTAATTCACTACTTTATTGAACTACCATGCCTTTGAAAACCATAAATATTTTTGTTCTTCTTTCCTAATTTCGTCTCATAAATTACCTACTTACTTTACTTGGTTGTCACTCATTTGAAAATCACAATCATCATTGACCTTTTCTCTCATTCCAAGTTCTCAATCTCCTCAAACTTTGATATAAACCCACCACTAACAGTGATCTCACTCGCTTGTTTTGGTATCTATCACTGTCTTATTATTTTACTACATACATTACCTTATTGTCATTTGAAAACTCTTGTCACCGTTCATCTTCTCTCTCATGTAGTCATGTTGATCAGGTTCTCGATCTCCTCAAATTCCTGATGTAAATCAACCACTAACAGTAATCTCATTTTCCTGTCTTGTCATATCTTGTCGCCCCATTAATTAAGTACTTTTTTAATTGTCCGTCACGTGTTTGAAAACCACAATCATTGGTAATCTTCTCTCATATCAAGTTATCGATCCTTAAAACCATGATTAAACCCACAACTAATAGTGAGCTTCATTTCCTATCTTGTCATCTATAATCGTTATCGTCTCATTATTTCAGTATGTACGTTACTTGATTGTCCCCCGTTTGAAAATTATTTCCAATAGTGATCTTCTCTCTCATGTCAGGTTCTCAATGTTCTTATGCAAATCAACCATTAACAGTAATCTCGCTTTCCTATCTTGTCATAGGTTCTCGCCTCATTAAATAACTATCCTTACCTGTCTATCATATGTTTGAAAACCACAATCATTGTTGATCTTCTCTCTCATGTAAAGTTATAGATTTTCTTAAAACTCATATTAAACACACCACTAACAATGCTGTTCGTTTCCAATCTTGTCATCCATAATCATCGTCGTCTCATTATTTTACTATGTACTTTACTTGATTGTCACTCGTTTGAAAAACTATTAACATTGTTGATCTTCTCTCTCATGCCAGGTTCTCGATCTCCTTAAAGTTCTGATGTAAATCAACCACTAACAGTAATCTCACTTTCCAATCTTGTCATATGTTGTCGCCTCATTAAGTACTTTCTTTACTTGTCTGTCACGTGTTTAAAAAGCACGACCATTTCCATTATTGTTGATCTTCTCTCTCATGTCAAGTTACCGATCTCATTAAACTCATATTAAACCCACATCTAACAGTGTTGTTCGTTTCCTATCTTGTCAAATTATTACCACTGTTGATCTTCTCTCTCACGTCAGGTACTCGGTCTCCTCAAAGTTCTGATGTAAATCGACCACTAACAGTAATCTCACTTTCCAATCTTGTCAAATGTTGTCGCCTACTTGTCTGCCACGTGTTTGAAAACTACAATCATTGTTGATCTTCTCACTCATGTCAAGTTATCGATCTCCTTAAAACACCGATTAACCCCACACTAACAGTGATCTTCTTTCCAATCTAGTCATCGATTTATGATCATCATCGTCTCATTATTTTACTATGTACCTTACTTGTTTGTCACCCGTTTGAACTAAAACCATTATCTTCTCTGTCGTGTTACGTTCTCGATCTCCTCAAAGCTCTGTAGTAAATTAGCCTTTGACAGTGATCCCGCTTTCCTATTTTGTCATCTACCTGTCGCTCTCTAAATAAATTGACCACTTACTTTACTTAATTGTCACTCGACTCATAATCAATTATTACACAGTCGATTTTTATTGATCTCTCACGTCAAGATCTCAATAATTGACCATTTACTTTTCTGTCCCTCGGCTCTTAGTCATTTACACAGTCGGTTTTCTTTGATCCCTCACGTCAAGTTATCGATTGATCTGCACCCGCGCATCGACGACGTGTCATCTTCAGAATTAAACTTCCCACACACCAGTTAATTTAATGAGTAACTTTGGAAAAAAACAAACAAAAAATTACAAATTTCATCCCAAAAATTTCAAAATCAAGGATATACCTTAGACTTATTTCCTACTTTATCTTCTTTAATTTGAGCACTACCATACATTCATATTGCGTCATATTATTCCTTCTATCGGTTCATTCTCATCAGATTTTTTCCAAATGGAGCAAAAGTCCGTTATGCAAGCTAAGAAATAACCTAGGCAATAACGATGTGATTAGTATAATTAAAAAATTATTTTGATACTACGAAGTATTTTTCATGCACTTGGTGACTTGACCCCATAATCGCCACGTGGATATTCTATTTGTTCTTCATTCACCTTCAGTTCTACATCTTCACGTAAAATATATACTAATATTTTATTTTTTGAGGGAAAATAAATATATACTAAATTTGTTGTTAATACATAATTTATTTTTTGTGAGTGACTATATATAAATGCACCACCACCCAAACACTGCCTTAAACATCTTATATTCCTAATTCCATCCCAAATTAAGTAAACAAATTACATAAAGTTGCATTTGGTACGACGGTGGCCGGCGGCGATGGGTCTTTTTAAAAAGATCACTTCTCTCATTTTCCGTCAAGGCGGAGACCGCCGGGAAAAACTCATCGAGATGACGAAACCGCTGGAGGTAGCTCCCTTTGGATATTATTTCTTCCCTTCACTATTAAATGTTCATTATATTCTTTTCTTTGTTTAAATCATCCTTACAAAAGTTTTAATTTTGAAAACGGTCCTTGAACTTAATTAAGAATTTTAATTTGTTGAGATAATTAACACATATATTTCATACTCAACATTCTAATCTTGCATTCCGATTGCCCCAAACACAATTTCCGTGCCATAAATTGTGTGCTTCATGGAATTATATTCTCAAGACTATAATGTTAAATATGAAATAAATATGTTAAGTCAACTAATTGGAAATTCTAATTATGTTCAGGGGTCATTTAAGAAAATTAAATTTTTTTTAAGGATGATTTAAACCAAAAACAAATTACAGGGACAAAAAATCACCTATTTTACAAAGACAAATAACATATTTAACCCTAAAATAAAAATAGTTGTTTTAAATAATGGTTAATTGAAATTATTTACAATTTCATTCATTTAAATATTGATGAAAAATACATAAATCTATACATCATATATATATATATATATATATATATATATATATATATATATATATATATATATATATATATAACAGAGAGAGTAATTAAATCTTAATTTTTTCTCGAGTAAATTCCATAATTGGTCCTTTATAATAGGGGGGTTTCCATATTTAGTCCTCTATTATCAAGTATTACTTCCGTAGTCCTTTTTTTAAGGGTACCTTTCCACAAATGTTCCTTTTTTTGATCTTCTGTCGTGTTGGTTTTAATTTAAAGGCTAAAAGTATAATTTGACATCAACATTATTTTTAGTGACGTGTTCTGATATTGGTTAGGCGGATAACACAAAAATAATGACTATGGTTGTGGGCTAGGATTCTGACGAAAGACCACATTTGTAGATTATGGTTGTAGTAGAAAGCGACTGTAATTCACAAACGACGCAAACGGAACAGCCTTTAAAATTGTGTATGACAAAAAAGATATATTTTCATTGTGAAATTACACTTTTAGCTCTCAAATTAACATCAACATGATAGAAGATCAAAAAAAGGACTATTTGTGGAAAGATACTCATAAAAGAAGGACCACTTGGATAATATTTGATAATAGAGGACTAATTAAGGAAACCCACATGTTATAAAGGACCAATTATAGAATTTACTCTTTTTTCTCTTTACTCTCTCTGTCCTATAAAAACCTTCATAGTTACTATTTATAAGGTCAAATTTTATTCATATTTATTAGTTGTTTTTGTTATTAATTTGATAAAAGAAGATATTTATATCATATCTTTTTTGCAAATAGATAACTTTTTCATTCAATACTTATTTTGAACACTAATTAAAAATGTTCTTTTCAACGTATTATTATTATTTACTTCGTATAGTATTACTTAATTTTATTAGAATCCGATCAGAAATATAACTAAAATAAGATCAAAACTAATCTAATCAAATTAAATCTTAATAAAATCAGATTACATCTAATGATGAAAGGGGTATATTTTAAAGAAATTAAAAACACACGTCCCATCATTCAAGTTCTAAATTTGGAACTCAAAAAGAAAATATCATCATTAATGTTCTAAATCTGCTTCTGTATTCTTTAATCTCCTCTTTTAATTGTTAAATAATTATAATTTCAATGTTATGAGTTAATATACCTATTATATAAATGACGATCAAAATTTATAAACCTTGATTCCAAAACTCAAGGTGCTGACGACTCGAGACAACGGATTTGTCTCGGGCTAAATAAAGTATTTCATGCTAAAATCATGCTTAGTTCGTAAAAGTCCGCCCGTAAAATAATGAGCTTGGCCCGCAAAGTTAAAGGCAAGGCTTGGACTTAATGTTCAGATTGTGGGCTCGAGTCTCGGCATGTGTATACTTCTAAAAAGAAAAAGAATTATACTCCGTAATAATCTTTTGTCACACAAATATACTCTCACCGTTTCACAAAATATTTCTTCTTTTACTTTTTTTTCCTACCCTTACAACATTTCCACATTTCATTAAAAAGACACTTTTGCCTCTACTAATTATTACCATACGTTTTACATAATCTCGCTCATTATTATTCTACACGTTGCATCCAAGAACAAAATTGAAAAGTCAACTATAAAATACACTCTCTTTGAATTTGCCAAAAGTGAAGAGGAAGGTCTTTTTTTTTATAGGGAGGGAGTATATATTTTTATCATTTTTCATGGGATATTTAAATAAATAATTTCAATTAAATGATAATAAAAGTATTAGATAAAACATCGTACATACATAAATCGTTCCTTTGATAGTGTATTCATCATAATTATTTTATCTACCCTCTAATATATTACGAGCGTACTTCGTAAGACATTACGGTATTTAAAAAATTTATTTTTAATTATTTACGAAATATTTGAACGTGAGTCGAACCAGCCCGAAACGCCTGCATGTACTTGTACGGGCCGGGCTTGGACTTCAATTATTAAGCTGCGATGCGCACCGGGCCAGGCTCAAGGCTAAGAAATTCTCATAATATAGCCTCTCTGTCCTGCCTGAACTTTGATGGTCCATGTCTAATTATTACTCGGTTTTGAAAATAGACGGTGGAGATGAAGGTGGAGATGGATTGCAGTGTGTGCAAGCGGAGGGCAAGAAGGTCAATGCAGAAAATGAAAGGCGTGGTATATGTCGATGTCGATGCAGACCAGCTGAAGGTGACGGTGATGGGGTACGTGGACCCCGAAAAGGTTTTGGACGAGATGAGGCGTGCGACGGGGATGAAGGCGGAGTACTGGCGGCCGGAGACGGCGGTGAACCGCGTGCCCGTCGACGGCAACAATTCTATGGGCTCAACCCTTGCATATGCAAGTTCTTCTGATTTCATGGCAGTCACAACCTTTAATGATGAGAACCCAAATGCTTGTGCAACAATGTGATATATATATAAATGTTGGGGGGAGAAAATAAGTTAAGGTTTTAATAATCATATGTATGGCAGTATCATAATGTAAGATTATATCCCAATAAAGTGACATTTTGATCCTGTGCATATTTTGTTTGAACCCATCATGAGTATGGTAGGATCATAATGAAACATTTATTTTTTTGTATAAATATATTTATCAACAATTAAAGAATTATATTGAAGTCTGTTAACAGACAAATAGACAAACTAAATTTTAATTTGGGGGACAGAATAATAAATTCAATTTTGTAGTAGCAGATAATTCTACTACAAGTTGATCCCAATGCATTCTTTCACTATGCCAAACATCACCTAAGATTTCTCTCATGTATGGAGTAGATAAAACTTAAGGTAATTCCAGAAATACCCATCCCATTCTACAATACCAAACAGATCCTATCCATTATATAGTGGAAAGAAGAAAAAAATAGAGAGGAATTTGAGTATACAAATGCAGGAAAAGTAAAAGCAACATAAACTGTGCAAATTTGTTTCCCTAAAATGTTTTGAGCCAATACAGAAATTAAAGCAAATCAAAATGGAGTCCTACACAATATTGCAGCTGGGACCCTAAAACCGGAGCCCGGCGAAATGACATTAGAGCCCCTTACCCTTACTCTGGAATGAAGGGTACAAAAGAGAACAGCAGTGGTAAGTCATATATCTCCAGCAAATCACAATATAGAACAAGCCTTCTGGCCCTTGCCCTTCTTTTTTTTCTGCTTCGGGGGCGCTAGCACGACTTTTATGGCAGCATCAAATACTGCTTTTACATTCTGCAACCATTTATACCAACACATAAAACTATGTCCGCAATTAGAGCTGGCAAACAATCCGGTCAGGTCAGGTTTAGGTTCGGTTGGATTGAACCCACTTTTAGTGAGTCATTTCGAGTTCGGTTAACAAAAACTTTGTTCGAAACCTAGTACTTTTGGGCCGGGTCAGTTTTTGTCATGTCTATCTACAATGCGTGGAGCAATGTTTTGTAGAGGCCGTAGGCGCCAGATGGCCACATGGTGTCACCAATAAATAGGCTAAGCTTTTTAATAAGGTTGCTTAGGATATTAAAAAGATTGACAAAACAAGTGTCTTAAATGATTTCAAAGTGTACCCATGTTAGATACAGTATTCTAATTCAATGTAAGGAATTATTACAATTCAATTATTATGAGATCAAAGACTAAAGGATTTGTGAAGGACATTATAGCTAAAAACTATTTAAAAAATAAAACATAAAACTGACCTAGGACCACCGTAGGAACATTAATGCGGCTCACCGTTTTTTGCAGCCGGTTTGGCTAAAATTGAGGTGCCCAACTTCTGCCTAAGCCACTTTTTTAGGGCACTGCCATGGAGGCATTATTTGGAATTTAACAATAAGTCAGGGATTAAGAGATTCTCAAGAAACCCCGATTCATGACATGCACCTTGTGGTTTAATGGTATCTTACTTTCCGGAGGGAAGGAGGTATGTTAGACAAATATGGACAGTGGCATGTTGACCCAATACTATATATGTATCAGTGCCCGCGAAAAAGAGATATAAATATAAAAAAAGTTTAAAAATTGATGGAATCACAAGCCCTCCACATTCAAAACCAAACATACAAAGTATATCCCACTCATGAGTAGGGTCTGGGGTCACGATGTACGCGAATCTTATCCATACTCAAATGAGTGGAGAGACTGTTTCTAAGACGACCCCCCACAAATAGAGAGATGTAGTGTGGGAAGTGGGAAAAAGAACCACTTAATATGACCAAACAACAAAGAGCTAGATGAGCAAGTAGTCACACACATAACCCCTCCATATATCATGATAGATTTTGCCCAATAGACATGAAAATCAGTGAACTCTCATCATTCAAAAACACAGCCACATTTAATTATCGGTCATTCAATTCCCAATAATTTGGCTTTAACCACCAAATCATTCCAAACATGGCCAAAGATCTTTGATAATGAGATTAAGCATAATTCTAGAACAATACAAACCTCCTGTGTTTTTGAACTGCACTCAACATAAGAAGGTGCACCAATCATTTTCCTTAGCTCCTCTCCCTGGATTCAGAGACGAATCAATCAACATTAAAAGAGAAAAAGTTCATCCGAAAGTACCCATTCTTCTTTCAATATATTAACAAAAAGAACTGCAATAGCAGTTTTGGTCACACCTGAGCAGTGGTAATTGGTACGGCACCAGGATGATCAACAAAAAACTGCTTGTCCTCCCGAAGGTCTGAGTTCATTATAAAGGTAAATTTAATTATTTGATGATGAATACGAGAATTACAGAAACCTAGCATTGAACTATGACATGCTAACAAGTGATTGTATGCATGTCTAGATACAAAAACAACCGAATAAGGTCCATCTAAAGACAAACAATGATAGATTACAAATCCATTTAGGTTCATGTGTAACCATCGATAATAGAACAATGCACTCAATTAATCTTCCCATTATAAAGTGTTAAGGGTATGAATTCTCACCAAGTTTTGTTCCAACAAGAACAATAGGCACACCAGGAGCATAATGCTTCAACTCTGGAATCCACTGGCCATAGATTGATCAAAACTATGATAAGTCCACCAAAAAACTGAAAATATTGAATAGAACTGTGTATAGCAATCAAATCCCAACCTTTTTGGAAACATTTTCATAGCTAGCTTTACTAATGAGAGAAAATGCCAAAATAAAAACATCAGCTCCGCGGTAACTCAGAGGTCTTAGTCTGTTATAATCCTCTTGCCCTGTATTATTGCATAAAATTAAAGAAATTAATAATAGGGTCAATTGATTAAATATGTTTTTCAGCCATGAAAGTATAGCATTTTGGTCTTAGATCACTAAAAAGATTACTCCCAGTAATTTATCATTTTCCTTTTTAGTCTATCTATGTCAACTTCAAAAACAATGATGTGCATCGCATAACTTCAGTCTAGACTTTCCACATAATTTTGTCTTGACTATGTTTTTGGTCTGCAAAAATTTAGCACTTTTAATAGGAAGTACTCAAGTATGGAATTTCCACACTATATTTGAAGGGAAGAAAACATATTGAAGACTTTTAAATTTTGAAGTTAAGACTTGAATGCAGTGAGCCACATGAATGTCTTTAAACAAATGGTGGCATGGAGGGCTAAAAGAGAATATGACAAATTGCAGTGATGAATAACAGAGAAACAATAAAAGGAACCTAAATAGAACAGATGTTATATTTGCAGAGCAAAAAAACATTCTTAAATCCATACAACAAAACCTGTAATGGGCAGAGCCCTTTGTGTCCCAAGTTTAACTAGTTTATGAATACTATAATGGAATTAGGAATAGTTACCGGCGGTATCCCACAACCCAAGGTTAACAGTATTCCCATTGACAACAACATTGGCACTGAAATTGTCGAAAACAGTGGGAACATAATCCTGTTGCACATAGGAAAATGAGAAATTATAAAATGGCATATAAATTATAAATTCATAACATGGAGCGAAACTCAAACATACACCTAAGAATCTGACAATCATCATCAGCAAGTTCCGTATTAAAATATAAAGGAGAGAAACAAGATGAGAAATTTAACGTACATGCATATGCAACTCCCCAGAACTGCATTTCAATGCAACACAGTTTATAGTAACAAAATATAAAGAGTAAACTTTTTTCAGAAAGTCAATAATCTAGCCTTGATCAATGCGATAAATCAAAAGTTTTCCCTTCCAACCCTTGGACAATACTAGGGTCACATTCCAACTACTCTTTTAATTGAAATAGCTCCTTGAGGAGGTTCAAAAAACAGATGCTGTAGATTGTAGGAGGGCCTTCTCTTTTCTGTTTCACACGTCAGAAGCATAACCTCAAGTTATGAATGGTTGAGATATTGACTGATAATCATCAATGCCGGTGCTTTAACAGCAATGGAGCTCTCACGGAAATTATATCACAGGAACCAAATACTTCGGCATCCAAAGATGGAAATTCGGGGAATGTTCTCAAGACTAAACACCACAAGCAAATTTACAAAGAAAACGAAATGCTTCCAAGAACAGGCAGTGATGAATTTCCCCATCAAACAAATTAAACAAAACAATTTCGAAAACAGATCAAAGGAATCAGACAAACCGTGGGGAAGGTGTTGCTGGTGTAAGAGATCAGGAGGCAGGTCTTGCCAACCGCACCATCACCCACAGTCACGCACTTGATGAATCTGGAAGCGCTCATTATGAAATAAAAAAAGCCTCAGATCCTCCTCTTCCTCAGAAGACCTGATTTCCTGGATCAAAATGCGCCCGCACTCGCTTCTCTACACCAGCTCTTTCCTCCCGCCGAAGAATCGCAGCAAAGAAAGAAGAACCCTAACCCTAATTATTCACAAGCAAAAAAATGGAGAACACACATTGATCGGAATCAGTGATGGGGGGAGGGATCAAAGAATAGGATGAAATGATGGGGAAAATAGAGAAGGATTTGAGATCCGAGATCGGGAAATGGAGTCTCTGCACATACCTTATTTTCCGGCGAGAAACAATGCCTTTGAATGGCTGGGCTCCCTCGATGAAGACGGATGATAAACGACCGATCCAACAACCAAAATCTCTCTCTCTCTCTCTCTCTCTCTGCAACACCACAAGAAAAGCTCTTTTCTTTCCCCATTTCTCGACGCTTTTCTCTCAACATTAAGAAGACATGTGGGCCACGAATTAGACACGACGGCCCAATGCGAACAAATGTGTGACAAAAGTGATTTCACGTTTATACTTTAGACAATTGTTGTTTTTATTTGAAACCCGTTAAGGCGGGATGACTGACAACGGACATGGTTGACTGTGATAGTGGTAGTTGGTTGTGGGAGTGGTCGATTGTTGAGTAAGATATCAAGCTCTTACAATTCATATATCCCAAAAACAAACAAGTGATATCAAAATTTCTCATTTGAAGGCTTTGTGGTATGCAGAGATATTCAAAGCATATTCTGTTTCATTATATTTGGTTCAAGAAATTTGAAGGAAAAATAAGTGAAAATGATATGGAAATAATTTTTGTTGTTTGGTCAGAGAGGAAAAGAAAAACAATGGAAAGAAGAGTAATGATAAGACAAAATGTATTAAGAGAAGAGAAACAAAATTCCTCTTATTTTGAAGAAGAAAATGAGATTTTTTTTTCATTTCAAATTCTTTGAACCAAACATAGTGTTTATGTGTCACTAACCACCGAGAAAGGTTATGATATCGTGAGATATCAAAAACTCAAAACTAATATCTTCTGCGCTCATCAAACTTGCCTAAGGGTCGGCAAACGGGTCTTGGAACCGCACGGTTCAGAAGAGTTAGGGCCGGGTCCAAAATTTTATTTTTAAAACAAACCGTGTTGGGGCGGGTCATTTGGCAAACAAGTCAAGTCGGTCCCTAATGTTTAGAAACATGTAGACTCGGACCAGCCCGTTCCTTATAATTTAATAAAATTATAAATTAAATATGCAAGTATTAAATAAATTAAAGTATACTCAATATTGCATTTTCGTCTTTTCATCAAATTGTATTAATAAATAAATTCTATATGGTATATTCAATATTCTATTAATAAATTATATATAACATCATTAGTAAAATTTTAGTCGTCAAACGCATTTTTCATATACCTTTTACAACTTCAGTTGGTGAAAGTCTTTATGCGATGAATATTATAATTTATTTTTATTTCATTTATGAAAATCATGGATTAGTTTCAAAAAGTGTTTAATTAAGTACTTTAATTTTTTTATATGTAATTTAAAATTCAATAATAATGAGATTTTTTATATATTTTAAGTTAAGTAATTTTAATTAAAATAGCTGTAAAAAAGAATATTAAAAAAAGGAGGATGGGCATGATGAGCGTAATTCACACGCTTGGATGGAAAAGAATAAGATGTCATTGAAAAGAAAAAAACCGACGTAACACTGAATTGGCAATAAAGAATGGTATGATGGACGTAATTCACACCGTTCAGCCTTTCAAGAATCAAAGTTTTCCACATATTAGAAGATTTGGGTCAAAATAATGTACATGGTTCCTTGCTTTTCTTCTCCACTATCATATTCATTACTTCTTCATCTCAAACATTAATTTCTACATATTCCCCAAGTAATAATAATATAAATATAACACACCCTTCATGGCACGAGAAGTAATAATAACAATAATATAAGGATTATTCTTATTAATTATTGTCTTTGAAGTGAATAATAATTAAAGTGTTTAATTTAGATGATGAGAGCGGATGTGGAGTATGTGAAGGAAATAGAGAAGACGAGAAGAGATCTTCGGGCTCTCCTCTACGCCAACCGATGCGCTCCTCTAATGCTTCGTTTGGCGTATGTTAACATTTAATTATTTACACTTTCAAACAAATAAAAAATAGTATCAATATACACCAAACGAAGTCGTTAGCTCAATGTTTACATGTGATTTAAATATCAAAAGTTTCTTCTTGACATTAAACCGTTTATATCTTCAATTATATTTTTGTCAAAGTTATTTAAAAAAATGTATTATATTTGACGATATAATACATTTGCATAAGAAAATGGATAATCATCAAAACCAAACAAAAACACAATATATTTTTTATTTAAGTCAAATTGGATCAAAATGGTGGGTTTGATTTGCACAAGATTTTAATTTTGCAGGTGGCATGATGCAGGGACCTATGATGCAATTTCAAAGACTGGAGGCCCTAATGGCTCAATTAGAAACCAGATTGAGCTGAACCATATTGCTAACAATGGGCTTAAAACTGCAATCGATTTTTGCGGTAAAAAAAACTTGCCATTTATTTTCTTAGTTTAATTTATTTGGTTAACTTTTTAAATTCATGAATGATTTTTAAATATTTTTCCCATTTTTACTTCAGAGACAATAAAAAACAAGCATCCAAAAATTACATACGCTGATCTATATCAGGTTAGAAACTTTATTCTATATATATACGGAGTACATCCTCATTCTAATATTTTTGTCTATGTGCTCATTCACATTTTGACTTTCACAAAAAAATAAAAAAATAAAAAAAATTGATACTGATGAAATTAATAAATCCACAAAATATTTTGTAACATTGTTGAATTTTTTCCGGGGTCACCCCAGATTCTAGAAGAATGGAAATGCAGATAAGAAATCTAACAAAAATTTTACAGGAATACTTTTAGATTTGACCGATTATATAATATTATTCCTAGATTCATTTTTAGATGTCAATACTCCAAAAAATTACCAAATTTCACACCATTATTACTTCAGTTCGGTAGAGTCAGCTTCATGCATAATTACGTGAAATTATTTTGGCTGACATGATATCTAAAATAATTAAGTTGGCTTGCATCTAAAGTAATGTAATTAAATTGGATGTCATTTGGACTTTATTAAGTTATTCCAAAAATTAAGTACAATTCTACAAATGATCGATATTCAATTAAGTCATACGAAGTACTACATATTTTAGATGTGTTGCTAACAAATTATTTCAAATGTCATATTATCTAAAATAATTCTACGTATTAAGCACGAAGCTGAATAAACCAGACTGGAATAACGAAGTAAAATCTAGTGAAAGTTTTAAATACTGATGAGCAAAACAAAATTTGAAGTAATATTGTATAATCGAACACATCTCGGAGTATTGGTGTGAAAGTTTCATTTAAAAAAACTCTCTTCTTCTAAGACTTCTTCTCTCTTAGATCTTTCCAGATATTATTCACATGGTTAAACGTAACTCATTTTATTGGCTTTTTTTATTCATTTTATAAAATAATATTGTCTTATCAGATACCGTTTTTTAGAACTTCTCATGTACATTTTTACTGCATAAAATTTATTTTTAAATTTTACCATTACAATCAAATGAATTGAATTGAAAATAGAATTAGGCTAGTCTCGTAACACGCAATAAGAATATCTGTGGGGGACGGAAGGAATACTTGTATAAAAATACAAACTAATATAAAGAATGTGGTTGTATATGGTGAATGAAATATATACATATAAATAGCTTGCCGGAGTTGTTGCCGTTGAGATCACCGGAGGTCCCACCGTCGATTTTGTTCCCGGTAGAAAGGTATGCATTCCCAGCAGAAACATACATTTACAACATTATTTGTATGTTTAATTTATGACACATATATAAAAGATTATTTTAAACAAATCTTCCCCATCTTATTAAAAAAAACATTTTTTTAATAATTTAGTATTATTTTAGTACGAGTCTATAATTAATAATTGTATATATTAATGTTTGGTTAAGGACTCACTGGAGTCACCAGAAGAAGGGCGACTTCCTGATGCCAAACAAGGTATTACTTTATTCCCTATTCAATTATGTAAAAGAAATTTTATTATTGTATTATTATTATTTTATTATGATGAGAAATCTTAATAATTAGAATACAAGAAAATTAAAGTTTCTCACAATTGTTTTTTGTTTGAGCAAATGTGCCACGGAATTGGTTCTGTCGCAAATTTGTATCGCGATATGAATGTATAACACATATATTTCGGTAGCTTAATTTTTTTTTTTTTGAGAAAACAAAAAAAACATTTAATTATTTTATTATGCAATTTTATTAAGGTCCATCTCACCTAAGAGAAGTCTTCTATAGAATGGGCTTATCGGACAAGGACATTGTGGCATTGTCCGGAGGACATACATTGGTACAATAATTCTCCCTCCTTTTTTATTAATGTCTTGTTTGGAAACAACGTTTTCGATTAGTGTTAACATTTTGGATAAAATTTTAACGATGTAGATTAATTCTGAAAACGATAACTCTAAAGGTTGCCGTCAGATAGCTTTTCAAAACGATAACGCTAATTGCTGATGCCAAACGGAGCCTAAATATTTCGTATCAAATTCATAATTTGATTTTACTGTGCAGATAAAAATCATTTAGATATAAAAATACACATAAAAAATCATTTATAAAATCAATTGAAATGATCAGTAAATTTGCATTTTGAATTGGCAACTTTTATTTCTGAATTTAAAATGGTTCAATGACAGACATTTTGGCCTTGAAAAAGCAAGATTTACGAATGACCAAAATTGACAATAAAGATTTTAATAAAACCCCATTAAATAAATAACAAATTGAAGACAATAATATATTTAATAATAAAATCACATAATAAATTTAATCAAATTATTGTTCATGTTGCTTTTCTTTATTGTTTTTTTCTTGTTTATTTGGGCCTGCAGGGAAAAGCTCGTGTTGAGAGGTCAGGCTTTGATGGCCCATGGACAAATGATCCTTCCAAATTTGATAATTCTTACTTTGTGTAAGATTTTCTCACATAATTTAATCCTATATATAAGAAAAGCATTAAAATCACAACATTTTTTTATACATCAATTTTTTACTGTCTATATATCTTTCACTTGAATTATTTTCATCCAAAATTTACCTTGTTAAAATTTCACAGTACTCCAAAATTATTTTGTACTAAATTATATCACTCATATTTTAGCATATTTTTATAACAAGGTATTTCATCAATTTTATTCTGATTTCTTAAATAATTTCAAAACGACTTCGGATTGTGATAAAAGTTTTTTTAGGATAATGTACTCCGTTAGTGAGTTTTAACATAACGGTAAGTTGTCGTGTAAAAACAATGCAAGTAAAAGTTACTACCTCCGTCCCAGAGTATTTGTCCACTTTCATTTTTACACATCATCCAATACACTTCTTTAATCCATTTTATCTTGTGATTTGTATATTAAAAAATTATAGAAATTATATATTAATAATCTATATGTTAAGACAAATCAAACAAGATCACACATGACTATATTTAAGCTTACACATTGAGAGAATTTGATGAGTCAAAGTGCTTAGATGAACAGTTCCAAAAGTCAAAACTGGACAAATACTCCGGGACGGAAGGAGTATTATAAAATAAAAATTATTATGACTTTAATTCTCCTTATATATAATTCACCAGGGAGCTTCTCAAGGGTGACTCGAAAGGCTTATTAAAACTGCCCACAGATAAAGCTTTGGTGGAAGATTCAAAATTCTACAAATATGTGGATCTCTATGCAAAGGTAAAAAAAATGTTACAAAATGATTTTTTTAATTGTGCATTTATGTATGTGCTTTTTTACTTTTATACTCCCTCTGTCCCCCATAGATCTTTCCAATAGCCCTTTTTCTTTGTCCACAATAGATCTTCTCATTTCATTTTTTAACAATTAAAATACCACAACTACCCCCACTTACTTTATTTATTACACCTCACCCACCTCATTTAATACACTCCACCCATTTTCATTAAGGGTATTATGGTAAACTTTCATTTTTTTCAACTCTCCTTAAAAATCACCAAAAGTCAAAATGAGAACATCTTAGGGGACGGAGGGAGTAATATTCTAAAACTAAAATTGAAATATGCTCGTTAAGAATATGAACTCAACTTTTTTTAGTCAAGTTTTGACCAAGCTTTGACCAAACTGAGCCCGAACGATTTGTGAACCGGGTCGGCTTGTTATCACCCCTAATCGCAATGTTCTTTGAATATGGATCATCAGGATGAAGATGCATTTTTTAGGGATTACGCGGAGTCACACAAAAAGCTATCCGAACTCGGCTTCACCCAGCCATCGTCACAACAATCGTCTAAGTTATCTGCGAAGAAGAAAAAAGTAATTGTTGGGAGAGTTGTTTTTACTACCATAGTTGCAGTTGTCGCCATAAGTTACTTGTACAACCTTATCAATGGAAGAATTTAATCCCTGAAATGCATGAATAGAATACAAAATATATTGTAGTATGTTGCTCCAAGTATGCACTTGATGTTAATAATTTATCACATTGCTACACTTTGATCGCATGTTGTGGTAAAAATATACTCCCTCTGTCTCAAATTAATTTGACTGTTTACTATTCATATAATCAAACTTTATTCATTTTCTTTCTTTATTTTCATTAGGCATTTGATAAAATAATGTAACCATGTCATCAGTAATTTTGTAGATCTTTTGGTTTAATTTTTAAATATGTAATTTTTATTTTTAAATTCTACACCATTTTTCATATAAAATGATTTGAAAATAACTTCAGTCAAACATCATAAACCGAAACAGGTGATTTAAATTGAGAGTATTTAATTATAATACAAATTTAATACTCCGTATAAAGTTAATTTTAATATGTAATTTTGATATATCAAGTATTTATAAATATTTGGTCAAACTATTGGCACAGAAAGTGCACATGAAGATAGCATAAAACATTTCTTCCATTTATTCAAACCAGATGTGCAAGACAAATAGACAATGCTTCATCATATGAATATAGAGTACAAATAGACACTGAAGTCTGAGCATTCTCCGTTCGGTGTACATCAACCATATATCTAGATCCGGATCTTAATCAACTCGCGTGAGTTCGGGATTCCATTTTATCAATCTCTTGGACCTGAAAGATCAATAATGTATTGTCTTCTACATGCCAAAGATGGTAAGAAAGCACATAAAGTAGGAGGATGAGGTTTAGTTAGATCTAAGAACATACCTCAGTAGATATAATAATGATCACTTCATGTCCTCGTCCTTGGTTTCCTTGTCCTCGCTTTTCTGATTGGTTCAAGCAAAAAGTTAAAGGCTGAGTTAAGATATTGAGACGGGATATCTAGGAAACAGTATATCTACTTCCGAGTAGAGGTAAGGTCTATATATACTGACCCTCCCTAGACCTAACCTTCTGTGGGATTCGACATTTCTACTGGGTTTGTTTTGAGAAACTTGGTAGGGGTGACTATAAACTTAGCTTCAAATATTTACAACTATAGGCATTACTACTACTTAAATCTAAAAAAATGGTTTATTCATTATCACCACAAGGCTTAATATTTTCCAGAGAAGTGTTTGTGTGTAAGCTTTGCATAAAATCCTATGAAAGTAGTCGTGTTCATTTTGAAGAAACGATATGTACCAAAATGAATATCCACTTTTTTAGCTATTCAATGTGGTATTGATTATGTCTTAGTTTTTTTTTCCTTCTATAAATCTAGACATCTAGTGATTAATTAAACCATGATGGTTGAGATTTTTAGCATAAGAGGATATTGATTATTAAGGTTAATATTGTAATTGAGTCAAATTATTTTACTCTATATGTTACCTTAATTATCTGACCACTTCTCTTTTTTGCATAGCACTATATCATTCCAAACATTTCCTTTCAAGGAAAGCAATGTGGTTTGTTTTATTTCTCTTTAAAATAAATATCAACCACTCGTTTTCATTTTATTAAACCCATCGGGAATGTGTTCATTAAAGAGCTGATATACAATCTACTCTGTAATTTCCCAATACACAAGGCTATATCTATCAATTTGAACACACAGATCAGGCTGCTGCTGCTACTTATTCTGTATTGTTAGGTCTAGAGGGAAAATCCCTTGAGTGGTCAAAAGGAAATGAGAAAAGTACTGCAATACCTAAAGTGTGCGATAAGAAAATGTTTAGAGAGAAATGTTGTGAGCCACATATTCCTTTCCTAGAAGGAAATGAGAAAAGTGGGACGTATATTTTGGGAAGTATCTTTAAGTTTTAAAGTGGTCAAAAACTGCAGTAGTTTGCATTTTTACTTAAAAAGAAAAAGAAAAAAAAAACTAACCTCAGACTGACTTTGCATGGAAGCTAGTAAATCTTTAACAGAAGGATCATTAGGATCAACACCCGGAAGCTATTAAGAAATATACACAATTTAAAATAACAAGCAACATTGTGTATCCATTAATTATACCAGTAAAACACATGCTTTGATATTACTGGCTTTTGTATCATAAAGACTTACGGAAGCAAGGATAGACGATACAAAAGACTGGTCAGCCAGCAACTTGCTCATATCGGTTGGATTTGATTGATCGTTCACACTGTCTTGCACAGACAATTGAAGAGCTGCAGCACCACATGGGAAAAAAATTTGAGCAAAAAAGTGAAAACCACTATGAAACTTGAAACCCTTTGGATTATTAAAGGGCTCAGCCAGATGATTATACTCCGTCTGAAAAAAGCGTCAAATCAGTAGATGTTCAAAAACTTATGTGTCCCAAAAAAGAGTTTTATTTCAACAAAATAAGCCTATAACACCAACTTTGACCCCATGGATGACAACCATATGTAAATTTGTATACACACCGGATATAATCGTCTATGAACATACAGAGTTTATAGACCATTATATCCTATGTGTGTACATCTTTGCAGGCGGTTTTCATCTATGGGGCAAAGTTGGTTTTATTCTAGCATTTTTGTTAAATTTAATGTATATTTTCTCAAATATCCAAAAAACAAAAATGTCCCAGATAACTTGCATGTGTTTAAGATATTTTTTTTGAAAAAATGGGAAAATGTGTAGTATTGATAATTTATACTCCGAAACAGTTGCTCATTTTTATGATGTCTTAAGTTAGGTGCAATATTATGATTATTACTCCGTAAATACTATGCCAGGATAAGTGGATGGAACCATTACAAGTAGAACTTGCAATCTCATCTATATAACCGAGTAAAAGTATGTTTAGCATCTTTAGAGTTTTATTTCTCTAAGAAAGAAACATAAAACATATCCTCTGTACTAGTCAATGCACAAACTTACCAAGGGCCAAATCATGATCCTCAGATGCTGCTTCTGGCATGTCAGTATCTCGTGTGGCAATATTAGAGGATGAATCATCCATAGACATTGCTAGTGCTTGCTGTAAGAGGGCATTCTCATCCCTCTGAAATACATCAATGAAAATATGGGTGTTATTCTGTGGTTTTGAATAAATATTTGTATCTATTGTACTTTCAACAAGCAAAGGATCTCCCAACATCAGAAGGCACCAACCTCCCCTTCGGATCCAGAAATTCCGACAGCAACGTTCTCAGACATGGCCACATCTTGAGAGGCAATCTGTGTCTCTCCTTTTTCCTGATTTCCAGCTTCTTCTGCAGCTCTTTTTGCTGCTGCTTCTTGCCTAGCTCTTTCTTCCTCCATTGAAACTCGAAGTGCTAGTGCAAGTTCAGGATCAAGGTTAGGGTCCACTCCAAAATCAAAACCAGATACACCCCCACCAGCAGATGCTGCTGCTGCTGCTGCGGCAAATCCACTGCCACCCTCCCCATCACTTGTGAAGATAGGAGAGCTGAAAAAGTATACGTATATACATAATAAATGTGGTGATATGAAATTAATTAAACAATAAAAGAGCCAGTTTGTGGACTCTGTTTTGGCTTATCAACAAGTTTTTTCACCAACCACTGACTAATTTCATAGCGCAAGATGAAGCGGCTTAGGATTATTTAAAACACTAGTGCATGAGTTATTCTTTAGGCTGAAATGAGTGAAATTAAAGAGAAATAGCAATTCTACCTTTAATATTACTACATATTTTCTTTACTTAATTTACAAAATATATTTTACAATATTTTCACGGATGTCATCAAGCTCAACTGTTTCATGTCCAGCCTCTTCAGCTATTTTAGGTCTTACCAAACAGATAAAAATCTGAGACAAATATTGATGGATGTGTGAGTAGTAACCTTATAAGCACATCTGAAAGATTATTAGGACCAGCAGGAACATGTACAATATGACAACTATCATTGTTGTTTACTGCAGCGACTAGTGCCTCAAGCTTCTCAGTCTTCCCTTCATCTTCTTCGCCAAAATTGACAATATCCAGAGATACACTGTTCTTTTTCAACTTTTTACCAATCATCTCTAATACCTTTTTGTCATACTTAACAGGGCTGTAAAATAAAAATGAAATAATTTATTATTAGTGCACACAAGAAAAAGTTAAAAGTGACCGTCACTGCACATAAAAATCACAGTAGCTGCTATTTACCCTGCAGCAAATACAATAATCCTTTGTTGCTGCTTTTTGTTTTGGCGATGCTTGAGAGCCAGCTGAGCCACCTGAATCCCAGCAGCCAAATTCATATCACCGCCTATTTGAACCCCTGAATAGATAAAATCAAAGTCATTGCACTACATAAAGCAATAAAAGAAAAAGTCAACAACATCGAGATAGCACACATAGAATATTAAGAGAAAAGAAGCATACAAAAGAAGAAACAAACTCTTGTCATTACTCATAATCATCACCTTTATCCCACTATTTGGGGTAGGCAATATGAAATTTAGTGCCAATGACTTGTCGTAGCTATAAAATTAGTTACAAAATAAATCTACTTTGAAAACATAGTGATGAAGTTGTGTGCAGGGTGCCCTATACGTTGTAACCTCCATACAGAAGGTATAATGATATTACATTTCAAACCCATCATTATAATAGGTAAATTTTCCTTTCATTGAAAATTCCATCAAACCACAATGAGTTGATATAGTCATGCCTTGTCCAATTATTAGATTGGCATTATAAAATCAACATGTGCCATTTAGTAAAAGAAAAATATACATTGATAAACAGCTATGCATTCAAATATGCTTGAGGTTCAACCTAGGCCCAAGGAAGACTTAAGTTGCCAATGTTCCAAATGTCACGAATTCATAACCTCACAATAAGTTTGATATGAAATAGAACATCTCAAGAAACCAAAACAGCTACTCATTATGTTGTTAAGTAAAGCCCACCGTGCGTGCAGGCTAGTATCTTTCCAAGATCACTTGTGGGAGTGGCCAAAACACGAACCCCTTTACCAGCCATTGTCAAAACTCCTACTGTATTCTCGGGATTATACTGCAATACAATTGAAAATAGAACTCACAACACAACAAATCAAGCATCTAAATTATCCAAAAATTTCAGTTTCTATCAAAATTCAACTCGTTAAAGCAAGAAAACGGGATGACTTTGGGTAAAAAAAACCTGGGTTTTGGCACCACAGATGAGATTTACAGCGTCAGCTTGAGCTTGAAATCTATTTGGCGAGTAATCTCCATTGCGCATCCACTCCGAATTATCAATGCAGATCATCGTGGCCTTAAAAAAGAAACATGTAAATTAGAAAGTGAGAGATTTATGAGATTCGGGAACCCTAATATGGTGATAACACGAGAATGGTGAAACTGTGGCTCCACCTCGAGCACCATCGCTGGAGATTGAAGGCGAAGAAGAAGAGCTTGAAGGATCGAAAGTGATGAAAGGGAATCAAACAGAAAACGATGGGTTTATCGCCGGAGAAAAACCAAGTTTGCACCCGATTAGAGTCAATTGGAGCAGGACTTGGAAGCCTAAAAACCTTGTACTCCTGGAAAAAAATACCACATCCAAGATCTTCCCATTCCTTTTCACTATTTATTTTATAAAATAATACTACCTCCGTCCCAGAGTATTTATCCACTTTTATTTTTACACACCATCCAATACACTTCTTTAATCCATTTTATCTTGTAATTTGTATATTAAAAAATTATAGAAATTATATATTAATAATCTATATGTCAAGACAAATCAAACAAGATCACACATGATTATATTTAGGCTTACACATTGAGAGAATTTGATGAGTCAAAGTACTTAGATGAACAGTTCCAAAAGTCAAAACTGGACGAATACTCCGGGACGCAGGGATTATACTTTTGTTATATCTTATTTTGTAAAAAAAATTCATATAAATTTTTATTATATGAGTTTCATTTTTAAATTTTTTCCCTTCCAATTAAATAAATTATAATAAAAATAAAATAAATCAAATATCATAATACGTAATGAAAATATCTATGGGGACAGAAGGAGTAAAAAATACTTGAAAACACTCCATAATAAATTTTAAATCGAAGTGTATTTCATAACTTCTTCATGTGGTTCTAATCTGAATTTATTAATGTTGATCTAGATTGATTTTATTAGTGTACTTTAATGTCGTTATTCATCTAATATGAAAAATATCTAATCTAATTCTAATAAAAATAAGTGGTAAGAGTAAGAAATAAATTGAAAAAATATGATCATAGCGTATGACCTACAACTCTTTTGGATGGAATATTTTACATATGTCTGTCTGTGAAGGTGAACAAGACGGGTCACAAATTTTTATTTACTAAATTAATCATCGATATTTTCTTTTTCAGTGTTCCAAAAAAATCATTACACTTCTTTGTTTTTCTAATAAAGCAAAGAATATGTAGTTCATATTTTTTTTCTTTTTTCTAAATAAATTTCCACAACTAACTTTTTTTACTACCTTTTTTAACTTCTTAAATTCAAACTATGCCAATTAATTGGACATAAAGAATATAAAAATAGTAAGATCTAAATATATATCTCAAAAAGAAGATTAATACTATATCAAACTTATAGCAAAATAAAAATCTCATACTTTCTTTGTCGCATTTTAAGTTGTTTGTTATTCTGTACGACATTTGACTAAAGTTATTTTCAAATGAATTTATATGAAAACTATGGTTGAATTAAAACAACAACAACCCAGTTGGATCCCACTACAGTAGGGTCTGGGGAGGGTATGTGTACGCAGACCTTGCCCCTACTTGGAAGCAGGGAGGCTGTTTCCAAGAGACCCCCGGCTCAACCTGCACAAAAAATGATAGGGTATACAGTATAGCATGGATAAAACACCAAGTACAATGAAAAGAAAGTTCTACAAGCATTAATAGAAGATTCTAAACAAATACAACACACTACAAAACAACCTCTACAACACCGAGCTCCTATCCAACTACTCTAATCCTAGTTTTCCAAAGGTTCCCATCTAAGGCCATATCCTCAGTCAGGTTGAGAAGTCCTAAATCCTGCCTAATCACGTCCTTCCAATTCTTCCTGGGTCTACCCCTTCCCCTACTTCCCTCGATAACCGTAATCCTCTCGCATCTCCGTACAGGGGCGTCAGCATCCCGCCGTCTCACATGGCCAAACCATCTCAACCTCGCTTCTTGCAACTTATCTTCCACCGGTGCCATGCCTACCTGACGTCGAATGACTTCGTTCGTAATCTTATCCAACCTTGTCTTACCACACATCCATCGTAACATCCGCATCTCCGC
>OOIL02006828.1:274525-319841 GCA_900332095.2 Cuscuta campestris | reverse complement strand
ACGACGCACATGAGTCTTCTTAACCGCCCAACACTCCGCCCCATATAACATAGCAGGTCTGACTACAGATCGATAGAACTTACCTTTCATTCTGGGCGAAATCTTCGGATCACACAACACCCCTGAAGCTAACCGCCATTTGGCCCAAGCCACTCCAACACGGTGTCCAACATCCCCATCTAACTCCCCATCAGCCTGGATTACCGAGCCAAGATATCGAAACATGTCTACCTTAGGTACTAGATGAGAGTCAATCCTGACTTCCACCTCTGATTCTGTTTCTCTGCCGCTGAAACGACACTCCATGTATTCAGTCTTGTTCCTACTTATTCTGAACCCTTTAGTCTCAAGGGCAAGGCGCCATTGTTCCAACTTCTCGTTTAGTCCCTCACGTGTATCGTCGATAAGCACAATATCATCCGCGAAAAGCATGCACCATGGGACCCCTTCTTGCACACCTTGAGTTAGGACGTCCATCACCAAAGCGAACAAAAAAGGACTAAGGGCAGACCCCTGGTGCAACCCCATCCCTACCGAGAATGACTCAGAGTCGCCCCTGAAGGTCCTTACCCTAGTCATAGCCCCATCGTACATATTCTTGATCGCGCGAGTATACGCGATGGGGACTCCTCTCGTCTCAAGGCACCTCCATAAGACCTCCCTTGGCACCCTATCGTACGCCTTCTCGAGATCAATGAACACCATATGAAGGTCCTTCTTCCTAGCTCTATACTCTTCCATTAACCTCCTCACGAGGTGAATGGCCTCTGTAGTTGATCTGCTAGGCATGAAACCAAACTGGTTCTCAGAGATGCATACCCCTTTCCGCACCCTATACTCAATGACTCGCTCCCAAACCTTCATGGTGTGGCTAAGCAGTTTGATGCCTCTGTAATTCTCGCAGCTCTGGATGTCACCTTTGCCTTTAAACCGGGGGACCAAGAGACTTCATCAAGTTGGTTTTATGGTTGAATTAAAAAATAAATTTTTATATTAAAAAACTACATCAAAAGTTTAACTACTTCCGTCCCAAATTAAATTGCATGTTTATTACTCACAGGGTCAAACTTCATTCACTTTCTTTCTATACTTTCGTTACTTGTTTAATAAAATAATATAGACATGCCATAACTAGTTTTGTGAATCTTTTGATTATACATCATTTTTCATATTAAATGATTTAATATAATTTTAGTCAAACATCGTAAACTAAATTAAACGATTAAAATTGAGACAAAGGGAGTACAAAACATGAGATAACAAGATTATATTATTTTATCAAATGAGTAAAAAAAATACATAAAGAAAATAATTAAAAGTTAACACTTTAACCACATAAACAGTAGACAAATAATTTAAATTGAGACAAAAAGTGTATTTTTATCTCTATAAATAAAAGTGTTTGCATTGTAAACGATGTAACTTAGCATTAGTTTCTATCTCTATAAATAAAAGTGTTGGCATTGTAAATGATGTGATTTAGCATTGGCTGTTGGCTAGACCTGGCAAAACAAAACCGAAACCGATTACCCGAACCGAAATAACCGAAACCGAAACCGGAATGACCCGAAAAATGAAGATCCGAGCTATAACCAGAAACCCGAAATGATCCGAATCGAACCGAAACCGAACTAAATAATTCATATCCGATTTAAATCCGAAACTGATTAGATCCGAAACCGATAATATCCAAACCGATTAAACCCGAAACCGATTAGATCCGAACTCGATAATACCCGAAACCGAAAAAACCGAAACCGATTAGATCTGAAACCGATAATATCCGAACCCGATTAGAACTAAAATCGATAAATTCAGAACTATGTTTGCCTTTCAATAAGCATATTATATTTTTAAATTTTTACTTTTATTTTACCATTTGAACTAATTACATTACTTGCTCATTCCCTCATAAAATGGATTATCTTCTTGAAAAAAAGTACAAAATTTTATGCGTTAAATTTATTATATGTAGAAATTAAAGATAAGTTATACATATAAATGATAACGCACAAACAAATAAAATTTAAGTAATTTTTAAATAGTGAAGTATGATATTCTTTTTTGGGACGAAAGTAATATATGATGAATTGTATGGAATAACTAGATTTTATTCTAATTTCATCGTATTACAATAAATTTTATTGATTTGAGAGTTAATTTGATTAGTTTCAAACCAGTTCACTCAATATTAGTCAATAAAATTAGATGCTAGTGTTAGCATTTTGAAAAGACTCTCTAGCGACAGCCTTTACTGTTATAATTTTCAAATTTGATCTACACCATTACATTTAGGTGTAAAATTAATTATATCTGACTCTATTAAATTTAATTTTCTCTATTTTCAACCAAATATACTCAATAATTTACAAATTTTGTACTCAATTGAATAAAATTCACTTAATTTTACCCAATTTTACTCACTTTTTACCAAATTGTATTCAAATGTAACATAAGACTATTTGAATTTATCTTTTATCCTTTCATTTATATTTTTAAGTATATTAGTAGATGTGAGAAAAATTTGATATTTCAAAACTAAATTTTAAAATCAATTTAATTATATTAAATTTATATCACAATTAAATATATATGTTTTCATAATTTGTAGTCCAAAGTTGTAAAATATGACTAAAAAGTCACAAGGGGAAGATTATTTAGGGTAGAGATAATATAACTAGAAAAAAATATAAAATAATATGAGGTATTGAATTAATGATAGATTGATAAATGTGATAAAACATAAAAAAACACGGATAGTTAAATTTTAATTAGAAAATAATATATATCCAAAATATATTTGATCCGAAACCGAAATATATTCGAACCGAACTAGACCCGAAACCGAAATATATCCGACTCAAATTGTATCCGAACCGAAATCTATCTGAACCGATTTATAACAGAATCGTATTTGAACCGACTCAAAACCGAACCGAAAAATGTATAGAACCGAAATCAAATCCGAACCGAAATTTAACCGATCCGGACCGATCCGAACCGATTATAACATATAACCGAAAGATATCCGAACCGAAAAAATCCAACCCGAAACCGATCCGGTTGATTCGATTGCCACCTCTACTGTTGGCATAACATAGTGTTTTCTGGCAACATGTTGGCATATAAGTGTTCATATTCACTCT
Organism: Cuscuta campestris; assembly: GCA_900332095.2. Lineage (NCBI taxonomy): Eukaryota > Viridiplantae > Streptophyta > Magnoliopsida > Solanales > Convolvulaceae > Cuscuta > Cuscuta campestris. The sequence continues at coordinate 316,695 of OOIL02006828.1, read as the reverse complement.
TTTCTAAGGATTGTGTTAGAAACCTAACATAGGTGCCCAAATGAATGACAATCACAAATAATCTTCATATATAATTTAGAGACGATAATCATCCGTATTTACAAATGATTATCGTCTGTGTATGTATAAATCATCTGCTATGATCATCCGTGAGACACCAGCACAGACAAACACCCCTATATAGAAGTTTTACAACGGTGTATTTTGGGCCCCAAGCGGTCTCTGATAATGCCCCTCCCCTCCCTCCCTTATGGGCCGGCCCAAGCTCTCATCTGTTCTTGTTCCAATGATCTTCTTCTCCAACTTGATACCTCATCATCATCATCATCATCATCATTTGCAGAGGTTATTTCTTCTGTTAAGGGAATCTGATCGCTATTAGTATTATGATCCTCTACTAATAATAATCGTCTAGTCCCTGCGGCCACCTGAACCCTGCACCGCCATCGCTGGAGGGAGCTTTCGACGCTCTCAGAGATTATCGATTTCTTAAACTCTGAACCCATCTGCACGCGCGCGCGCACACACACACATGCATCCATGCATAAATATAACAGTAAAAACAAGACTGAAACTGAAAAAGACCACAGTAATATATAAGAATATGAGTTAACCCTTCACATTGGCAATTAGTTATGGATTAGAATCTCACAATTTTAAGGATACTTTTGAATATTCTTAATTAATGAGACAAAAAATGTACTCAGTAATTAATTATGTGAACAATTTACCTGAGCGATTATAACGTAGAGCGGGAATGTGATGAAGCTACACCAAATCTGAGAAGCCACCCTGCACAAATTTATTTATTCCCATCTATTTACTGTTATCAAGAAAGCTCCCAAATTTATTATTCCGATTAATTAAAGTTTTCACTAAATTTAGAATGGAAGATCCATTTAAATTTAAATTTAAAGAGGACCCAAAATATATCTTTGTATAGTTTATGATGACGAGTGACATTTACCCAAATGCCAAACGGGTCACAAGGAAGCCACCTTTTTGTGTAAAACATGATGCTCCTTTGATTTCCCACTGTCACACACAAAAAAACATGTTTTAGTTGATCTGGTACTTTTCTGTTTTATTTATTTCCTTTGTTTATAAAAAAAAAAAAATTATCGCACCCTTTTCATTTTAACAATATTTCTTGAACTTCATGAAGTCAAAATAACTCATACTGGATGTGTGTTACGAAAAGATTACTTACTCGTGACCATAAGTATATTGCCATTTCAAATGCATTCTGCAAATCATCAACTAAATCACGTCGGGATAGTTATTATATTTAAGAACGTAACCTTTTATTATTCCTAGCCCCACGAATAATTAAAATAGTGAATTGAGTAGATAATCTAAAATAAATGACCTGAAATGATATGAATTGGATTAAGAGGAGTAGAAATCTGGGCCTTCCAAACCAGAAGAGTTCATCCCTGAGGTTAAAATTATGAAACCCTTCATATGAAGTTTCTGCCCTAATTTCAACTGCCAGTTTCACCACTATGCAGTGCAGCTTTGTACCAACCAGGAGAAGCAACTGCATGCCACAAATCAAACAAATTTAGTGTAATTAATAAGAAAGCGTGTTCAATATGATTTTTAGATAAGAGAACTCGAGACGTCCCTGAAAATTAACAAAAAACAAAGTAAAGACACCCAAATCAAAGTGTATCCGTGCCGTGCATAGTAAAATCAGTCATGCGAGTGCGAGTACAAAAAATTTAATGGCTATAAACAAGTTAGTCTGATATCCGTAGATACTAATTGTGATACCTGAAAAAATGCCTACGATCACCTCTAGAGCAACAACCCATGGGTTCTTATGTACTCCCTCCGTCTCCCTAAGATGTTCTCATTTTGACTTTTGGTGGTTTTTAAGGAGAGTTGAAAAAAGGTGAAAGTTTACCATAATACCCTTAATGAAAAATGGGTAGAGTGTATTAAATGAGGTGGGTGAGGTGTAATAAATAAAGTAAGTGAGGGTAGTTGTGGTATTTTAATTGTTAAAAAATGAAATGAGAAGATCTATTGTGGACAAAGAAAAAGGGCTATTGAGAAGATCTATGGGGGACGGAGGAAGTAGTAGAAAACCACAAACCATGCGAACTGTGACGTAGTGTTCTCATACTTGAGTTCAAGAGGTGTGACGCACATGAGCTGATACGACTCGCTATTATGATTTCTTTTGGCACTCTTTTTAACAAGCTTCAAGAAATTCATCTCAACGGGACACGTGAGGATACCCAAGGCCTCTTAATTTACACTCTTAGTTGTTACTGCTCCCAAAGCATTTCCCCTAGCTTGGTGTTCGCGAAAAAATGGTTTGCATGATTGGAGGTGTCACTTTTACATAAAAGCCCATGGACTGTTGCACTAGAGGTGTTCGTAGGCATAATTTCAGGTATTGCAATGAGCATCCACGGGAACAAGACTAACGTACTTATAGCCATTGGGCTTTTTCTACTCGCACTTGCATGGCTTATTTTACTACGCAAGGCACAAATACGCTTTGATTTGGGAGTCTTTGCTTCATTGTGGGTTAATTTTTAGAGACCTCTCAAGTTTTCATGTATGTAAACACAACACCACGCCAATTAACTAGGTTGGCATTTGTCTATTTTTGTTTCATAGTTTACATTCGGGCTCATGTGGAGTTAAGCGACGGACCTCTTTAGCTTAGAGATATTGAACTTAAATGGATGCATAATGGATATGCAATCTACATGGTTTATATGCTTCGATCATGTTATAAAAAAGTTTACAAAGCATTGAGTTCCGAAGCATATAAACTATGTAGATTGCATACTCATTATGCATTCATCTAAGATTCTAAGTTCAATACCTCTAAGCTAAGGAGGTTCGTCGACTAACTCCATATAAGCCCGAATATAAACTACAAAACAAGAATAGACAAATGCTAACATAGTTAATAGGCGTGGTGTAGCGTTTACATACATGAGAACTCCAGACGTCTCTAAAAATTAATCAACATCGAAACCAAGACTCACAAATCGAAACATATTTGTGTTGTGCGTAGTAAAATAAGCCATGCAAGTGCGAGTACAAAAAACTCAATAGCTATAAGCATGTTAGTCTTATTTCCGTAGATACTTATTGGATGCTTAAAACTATGTCTATGTATGCCTCTAATACAGTAGCCAATGAGTTCTTATGTAGTAATAAATCTACCAACCATGTGAACCTGTTGTGAACACCAAGCTAAGGGAAAAGCTCCTAAAAGCAGTAGCTAGTAACAATTAAGAAAGTAAAAATAAAGAGGGACATCCCCATCTGTCCAGCGAAGATGAAACTCTTGAAGCCTGTTAAAAAAAGTACGCCAAAAAAAGCATAATAGCCAACCCTATCAGCTTATGCATGTGTGTCACAACTCTCTTGAGCTCTAGTATAAAACCATACTACCAAATGCCTCAAGCACTCAAACCATATTTGGGCCACAAGGAAACATCATTGTTGTCATATTATATGACACCCAAAACCGGTATCAAAAGAATCATATATGGGGCTCAATATATACTCCATTTGCAAAAGAAAAAAATCTATATATAGACCTTTAAAACATGAAATTCTCAATATATTGTCCTCAATTCTAACATATTATGTTCATAGAAAGGTATTCCATGATCAAACCTATGTGGGCTATATGTGGAAAACATTATTCGGATCCAAAAGATTGCTCATGGAATAGATATCAATTATAGAGGAGCATGAAAAATGATTTTATTATATTTATCTAGCCAAAAGATATATCTTAAATTCATTTAAAGTGCAACGTACCCGGTATTTTTTATTTTATTGAAAATCAAAAACCATCGAATTGGATGAAAAATACTTCGTTCATATTAAATGCGATGAATACCATAAGACAAATAGATTATTAAACTTGGTAGTATTCCTCTAAAGAAGATTTAGTATTTAATTAATTGGAATTTTGGGCTATTGTGTAATATTTCAATGTATCACCTCTTATGAGGTTTCCCTTTGGTGATAGAACATATTCGTTTTAATTAATAATGTATAAACAATTTAATGGCCTTGATAACTAAGTCTCAACAATAGGGACATGAATTTAAAGATTAGTATGCTCTAACGAGTGTCCATTTTACAAGAATGTTGCGTCATCTTACAAGGACCATACATAAAAATGCAAATCAACATATAAAATTATATACAAAGTAGTTCATACTTCATCATTTGAAGATGAAACTCAAATATTCATGAGTATAATAAACAAGGACACAATTCTATTGACACTCGCCAACGGTGACACTAGCGGTGCGACTACGTTTTTGGAGCACCTCCAATTCTCCATTGGAAAGTTCTTACCCCTAACCCAACTTTAAACCCCCACCTCATACCAATCTTACCCTAAGCCCCCTCCCTCCAAATGTGTGTGCGATTGCATAATAGTCACTGGAGGCTTAGGGCAGAGCTGGGGTGGGAGGGTAGGTGTTCAAGGTAGGAATCATTAATTTTATGATTAGAACACCGAGGTACTCCAAAAATACAGTTGACATTAGTGTCATTATTGGTGAGTGTCAACGGAACTCTACTCTATAAGAAATAACGGTAATAAATTCATTTATGAGACTTACAAGTGTAGGGACGAAGGAAATCCAAAAATAGACATTTGTTCCTGCATACATGCAAGAACAAACAATTGGTGCTTTGAACCCTTTGATCACCAAACCCTACCCCAATATCCTTAGATAATTAGTCGTTAATAATTGGTCTCCGTTAAGAGAAGTTGGCTATGAAGCATTGGTGCGGCAAAGAACACAGGGCACGAAGAACCGTGCGGGTTCTGGTGCGGCGGTGCGCCTTGGGTTTGTTATGCATCGCCGAGAGAGAAGAAGAAACAGTGGATCCGCCGGAGTTATGGCCCTCCGGTATTGCTATTTGATACGGAAGTCACCAGAGGAGTCTCCGTCGCCGTCGCCGCCGGAGTTCAGGCCCTCCGATTGGAGTCGTCATCGCCAATCATGATCGAGGACAGAGGAATCGAAGAAAAAGAAAGGTGTATTGAGAGGAAGCGGGGGAGAATCAGGAAGAAAAAGGAAGGACTTCGAGGTTGGAATTAGGACAATAAATACTAGTCTAGGGTTTACTCATTTGGGCCTGTTTGGGCCAAGTTTTGGGTGTGTCACTGATAAAGATGCTGTAAAGTTTGACTTTGTTAATAGTGAATAAAAATAAATAATAAAAATAAACTAACAAAGTAAATAAAGTTTGACTTTGTGAATATTAAACAAAAAGATAATTTTTGAACGATGGTGTATAATTGGAGTACACTACCCCGAGCACACCTGGTGTAGACCACCCTGGGTACACCAAGCTTTTTCTTTATTGTTATTTTGCTTGTGTGCAGAGATTTATGCATTATCACGTAGACTTTAGAATCATGATAGAATCACTCGAGAATTATATGTCGCGAATGGTCTTTCAATCTAAGAGGGAAAAAAACAATAGTGCAAATTAAAAAGATTTACCGTGAAAACTTAGAAGGATCCACGAGATGGCAAAAATCCAAAGGTGAATGCTGCAGGAAAATACATATAAAAAATTTATTCATATGATATGAATTCAAGACAATATTTATAGGAAAGTATAAAAAAATAAAGTACATAATCATTTAGAAATTTAAATATTTTTGAACTGTATTGATATGTATACCTGATGCCAACAATATGACAAAATTCGGCTTCCATACTTCGAAGCATATACTTATGGAAATCATACATTAGCGGTAGTTGATGTGTCTGAAGTATAGGGGAGCTATAAAATGTTACATGTATGCCGCTGAATATTACTAAAAAGTATGTTTTAAACAAAAAAGTAACACATTTTAATATGAAAAATGGTCACACTATTTTTCTATCAATTACGGACTATTACAAATTGTTTCTGACTCTATTTGAACTGGTCTAGGATGTACTTAATTGAAATCAAATGAATTGAAAGTTTTTAGTTTAATTTCAGTCGATTCTTGACATTTTTCATTCACAGAGTCTAGAAAGTTGTAGAAAAGCAAAATGCGTGCGGTTAGAATTTATTTAGAGGTGAGATAATTGTTGGTTACCAAAATAGGAAATAAAGTAAGTGTAAGGTATTTTTCGGGACATCCAAAAAAGGGAAGTGTAAAGCATTTTATGGGACGGATCGGAGAGAGTAAATTTATACTCCGTAACATAAAAGAGTAAGACAAAACTAACTAAAAAATCAAAATTAACTTGGGGTGCAATTGAAGGAGGTGGGCAGGGTGTTCGGGTCGGGGCAGGGTGGGGGGTCTACTGGAGAGTTAGCCGGTTAGGGGTAGGAACCATCAACTTTAGTACTTTACAAACGGGCACCGTAATGGCTCTGAGTCATCTCATGACGAGGGATTCCAATCTCTCGGCCTAAACTTAGATGTGTGGAATTGATGGGAATAGGGCAACTCACAGTGATGAAACCCAAGCGCAAAGCCATATAGTCAGCTTGGTTTATACAACTCCAAAACTGGCGGCTGAAACAGAGCTGAGAAACATCAATTTCAAGTTTTACTAATTAGTATATATATTCATTTTTTCTTAATTAATTGCTCTTTGGTCTATACATTATTATTATTATTATAATTATATGTTTATTAGTAAACATACCAGCCAAACAAGAACTCTGTGATGGCTCCATGGATGTGAAGTTTGGTGAAATATAAAAGTAGACAAACGCCTCATTTTCGTGTGGTACGAAGCAGCTTCCGAGGAACGTGAACCTGAATAATAAAAAACAGGTAATAAATCTATTTTAATTAAAAAGAGAGTTTGGCATCATATCTTTCATGAACAGACAATGACTGCATGTGTGTCCCACATAATCGCTGTCTATGCATGTCTGTAAAATGTATGGTGTCAAACTTCGTGTGTATTAGTTATAAAAAGCATCTATGCAAAATGAAAAAAAATATCAGGTAGTAAACTTTGCACCTCTTAGTCCTTGAAGAACCATTGAATTTGCATGGTTTTCCCATCTCCTCCAACTAGAGATCTACATTTTTTAAATGAAAACTTTATAGGATCTATCAAGAAAACAACCATTTTTGAAGTGTTACTCTACAATTCTCCATGTATAAAATACTTTAGTTCTGTTTTCAAATCAATTTAACACTTTAGTTTCACAAAATTTATTTGGAAAAGAGATTAAAGATGTGTTTATATATTTATGTTTAAAAATGAAAAGTGGAGAGGACAAGTAAATATAGGATAGAAGTTAGTGTTGAAATATTGGAATAATAATATTGCTCCTTGAATTATGAAGTACATGATAGAATATATAGAGAAGAGACTTCTAACACAACTAGGAATAGAGAATGGAAACTAACTAAAATACAACTTCTACCATAACTAGGAATACTTAATATTATTGTCTAACATTCCCCCTCAAGCTGAACTCTGGCTGAAGCAAGAGGAAGCTTGGACACTGGCCGGAAACTGGAAACTTTGAGAAGAGAGAAGTCTGACATGCGTCGATGGCTGCTCAGATCACGTCGTTGGAGAAGAGAGAAGTGTGACGCGCGCCGGTGGCTGCTGACGTCGTTGGAGAAGAGAGAAGTCTGACGCGCGCCGGTGGCTGCTGACGTCGTTGGAGAAGAGAGAAATTGACGTGCGCTAGTAGCTTCTGACGTCGATGAAGAAGAGAGAAGGTTGACGTGCGCTTGTAGCTGCTGACGCCGAAGAAGAATAGAGAAGGCTATTGGAGGTGCCTGTTTGACTGAAGATCCTTGACATTTTTTGTCTTTTTCTTGGAATCGGGCAATGCCCTATTTCCTTCTTGAAATGGTGATTTGTAGAGGTCTTATTTCCTCTTTCACTACTTCCCCTCTTGACTTTGATTTTGTGTTGATTTACTTTGGATTTTTATTGGTTCAACAGAAGAGAAAGAGAAGGGAGGTTGATGATTAGAATAAGTGATTTTAGAGAGAAAAAGTAAGTTAAGAATTGGTGATGGGAAAAAAAATTTGGGTCTGAGATTTTGATATGGTGAATGGGAGAGAAACAACAATCATTTTTTTTCATTTTTTTGAGAAGATAGGATGAGTTGAGAGAGTTTGTGTGGAGTTGGTTTTTTTTGAAGAACCATGGAGATGACAAGAGAGAAGCTCTTTCTTTGACGGCTTTTTTTTTGTGATTTCAACACGGAAATTTTTTCTTTTCTTTTTTTTTGAATGGAAAAGTTAATTTGAGGATAAAAGAAGGAAAAGAAAATAAAGGTGAATAAGGTGGAGCCACCGTCGCTGGAATTACCGGCGGCGGCGGTGGAAGCAAAGAACTCTTTTAGGTCACCAAGAACGGTGGCTCTGATACCATGTTGAAATATTAGAAATAATAATATTGCTCCTTGAATTATGAAGTACATGATAGAGTATATATAGAAGAGACTCCTAACAAAACTAGGAATAGAGAATGGAAACTAACTAAAATACAACTTCTACCATAACTAGGAATACTTAATATTATTGTCTAACAGTTAGTTTTTGAAAGAGAAGAGAACCTTAAACATGGCTAAGGCGACAGCAAGAAAGCTGTACGAGACATGAGTAACGCCTAAAACAAATAGGAATTGATGAAGTTCCTCAAGACTCTCTTTTGACGCAAAAGATTCATGGCCCTGCAAATAAAAAAAACCAAGAGGTCAAGAATTTGTTAGATATTCCCTAATTTTTTTTGTCTAGTTTTACTTTTTGGCTGTATCTTAATTATTAGTTACTCTCAATTTATGTTTAATCTTAATACAAAAAAATAAGAGAAAATTATTTGAAACAATCTTGCATTTACATCTCATTCTAGAAATAATCTTAACTTTCAAAATTACGCGTAATAATTCAATCTTTTCGCTCGTGTGCACGTTTTAGGTCGCCGTTAGAGATGTAACGATGACCGAACAATTTTTTTAAAGAGACTTAGGGTGACCTAAAACGCGCGAAAAAGGCTTTAAAAAAAAGCGTTAGGTCACCGATAATCCGATGCTTCCCTAAGGGTGACCTAAAACGCGCACACAAATGAAAAAGTGTGATTATTAGTACGTGTTATATTGGAAGGTTAGATTATTATATTTGAAAGAGCAGGCAAAAAAGATGTGATTATTCGAGATTATTTGTCTGGAAATTTGAATAGTAGCTTACTTGTGGGCAGGAATGCTTTCTGGAATAGTTGGCCTTCATCAACTCATCAGGAGGAAGAGACATATTAAAATGATGGTTGAGAGCAGAAGAAATAGGGTTCCATGGAGAGCATGGATAAAAATGGGTGTTTATGGCTGATGATCTTATGCAAATCCTTGCAACAAAGCCTATCCAGTGCCCCATCAGCAGTGACAGAAGACCAAACACCATCAACTCTGCTTCACAACACCAAATCATTCCAACTTGTTAATTAATCTAATTATTTTTTAAAGTGTTTTTTTTTGTATCATTTACCTCTGAACTTTATAATAAATTGCACACGTTCCCTCTGAACTTTGTAAATGAATGGTCGTTCTGTACCAGATCAGGGAGTGTGTTAATCACACGCTCATCCAATGCAAGTATGGATTCATCTAAAGTCATATATCCCATGTGAGTTCTGCAATGTCATCAATTGATTGACCTCTTCATCAATCCATCAATTCTTCATCAAACTCAAACACGTATATAGATGAGCGTGTGATTAATGCACTTTTAAATCTGGCGCAGAGAGACCGTTGGTCCAAACATTTTTAAAAGTTCAAGGGACATTGGTGCAATTTTTAAAGTTTGGGAAGAATCCGCACAATTTTCAAAAAATTCAGGGGTAAATGACGTAAAAAAATTCTTAATTTTAACATCAATATTAAACATTTTTTCAATATACAAGTATAAATTTAAGTTGATTTTTCACATGATATCAAAATATTAATTCATCTTAGGGTCATCCAGTTTTAAAAAATTACCCTCCCTGATTTTCACCAATGCTGCAAGAAGTGGCTTCCTTTTTGTTCTGTCCAACCACTGCAAACCAAAATTTTGAAAGCAAATTAATAATACAAATGAAATATTTAGAAATTGAAGGTGCAAATTTCAATGAGTTTTACTCCTAATAAATTTGGTTTAAAATATTTAAATTGTATCAATTTGCTTACGTATTTAAAGATAATTTAAAAATATCATGATAGACGAAAAAACTTAATCTCCGTTCCGTTCGCCTGATCTGACCTAATCTGATTTTATGAAGATCTGATTTGATCTGATTGCAATTATAATTAAAATGGTTTTTGATCTGATAATAATAATAAGACTACATAATAAGCAAAATAAATAAATTAAAAGAAATGCTGCCTTAATCCATCGTTTACTTAATAGTTCAATCATATACTCCGTAACTGTGATTCTTTTAAATAGAAGTCACAGATTTAAACCTCTTTCCAGCGTTAATTCTATGTACGTTTGTAAGTTGAAAAAATTCTTAGGATACTAATTCAATATTTTCAAATTGTTGTAAGAGGAAAGATTATAGAGAACTCTAGATATTCGTGATGTATAGAACTCTCTGAAATGTTGTGAAATTTTCTAAAAAAACATGTGGAAACCTCTAACATTTAGTCCTGCACAAACTCGGACAGGCTCGTCCGGCCGGCCCAACCCGCCCTTAAAAATAGGCGAATATAGACAATCATATGAACCTGTCTGGCCCAAAAGATAATATACACGGGCTTGGCATTGGGTTTGGCCGCATGGGCCGGCAGGCCCACCCACACTATATGAATATATATAAACGTACTCCCTTCGTATGGGAATTATGTTTCCATTCTACTCTTTTTTCCGTCTCGAAATAATATTCTCATTCTACCTTTTTTCATGCATCTTCCAAAATTACTCTCCTCTTCCTTATCTTCTTTTTTTCTTTTCTCTTTCCTTCTTTTTTCTCCGCCACCCATTTTCCTCATCTCCTCGTTTTTTCTTTTTCTTCTTCTCTCCTATTTATCCTCCATCTCTGTCGTTCCTTCTTCTTCCTCTCTTCAATCTTCTTCTTCTTCTTCTTCTTCTTCTTCTCTCCCATCTATGGTTTCGTTTTTTCAATCAAGGAAAAGAAGTCGATACACATGTTAATTCCTCAACAAATATACTCTCTATAAGAACATATACTCACTCCGTACTACATTATACTCTTTTCGTCTCAAAAAACTTTTTCAATTAAATCTCATACTGCCTCTACTAATTACTCCGTATTAACTTATTTATCACATTATTATTTACTTCTCCCTCCGTTCATGAATAAAATTGTTGTTATGTTTGATTGAAGTTATTTCATATCATTTAATATAAAAATTGGTATGAAATTTAAAAATAAAAATTATATATCTAAAAACTACATAAAAATATATACAGAATTAGATGTGACATGATTATATTATTTTATCAAATAAGAAAGGAAAATAGGCCAACAAAGTGAATAAAAATTGACTTTGTAAATAATGAGCAAAAACTTTGTTATTGGATAGGGGAAGTATTAATCTACTAATCAGTAATCACATCTTACTGTACACTAAGGTAAAATTAAAAAAATACAACTCCAAGATTACAATTTGTTATGAATATTGAACAGTGCGCACATACCATGGCAATCTTATTGAGACCACCGTGAATGAGGAAACCGAGGCAGACCAAGGCGGTGACGACGGAGGCGAAAGCCCACGTGGGGGTTTCGGCGATGGATCTCCCGGCCTCCCTTTCCACCATTATTTCCGGTGAGATGATGATTCCGATGGTGCAAACTAGAGTGGCAGGCCCGGCCGGACTTTTCTTTCCAATTTAAATATATACACTCTTACTATCTGGAGCTGTAAATGCACTTAATTAGTAGATGAGTTAATACAATTCATAGTTTGGTGAACCGTGAACGACCGAATCATTAAGACGAACGTGAATGGATTGTTTCTCGATATGAAAGCATTGTGGCCCCTACACCACATGAGGGTATCGACTATTCCCATATGTTAACTTGGAGAATTAAATGGAGGGTGGCTTTGGGCAATTGGCAAAGAGGGTGAGTTATACTCGAGTTCGATTCCTGACCGCTACGCTTGTAAGTATAGGGTCTTTACAAGAACAAATGCAAATTTCACTTCCTTCCACCAATCTACGATTAAAGTTTAATTTATATCCTCTCAGTGATCGTTTGACAGGTCTAAGAGAACCCTCGATGAAGAATTAAATTGTGATAGAATTTACGATGGGGTAAGGATAACTAGATTGGATATTAAGACACTTCGGCTGAACCACATTAAAAAATTGAACTCAATCAATTAATTAGTTCAACTCAAGAATTTATATACCGATTTATTTCTCTTCAAATTTCGATATGAGATATTCTTTAACATTTCTCATCAAGTGGCATGGACAACTAGGTCATTTTGAATCTAGCCGATTGACCACTTGCAAATGAACTATCACTCCCCAGGAAATGAAAGGATCTAAAATGCCAATACCTAAAAGACCATGAATCGCTAGACATGGACTTCTAGATGAACAATCGAGTTATAGGAGCCACATGTCGTTTCACATCCGGACCACCTGGCTAACAGCAAATGGGCCACTAGGAATGAACTTTTAGATGGACGTTTTAACAAATGAGGTGGGCTAAAACAGCAACGACGGACGGCTCATTGCCGATAGGCCAATTAATGTAGAATTTTTAGAAATCTCGCTCTGATATCATGATAAAATTTATGATGGGGTAAGAGTCACTAGTTTGGGCAATAAGACACTCGGGTTAAACCGTATTAAAAGATTGAATCCAATCGATTACTTAGTTCAACTCAATAGCTTATATACTCATTATTTTTCTATTCAACTTTCGATATCGGATAGACTTTGATAAATTATGTTAAACTTCACAAAATTAAAGTGTTTCAAGATTATATGACCATAAATTTTGTTAAAAGTAGAAAATGAATCTTTTGATTGAGACGAGCCATAAAGAAAATATGAAACTTTTTTATAAAATGGAACGAGAGTATTTTGTAAGTTCGTGGGGGCGCAGCGGAAATCACCAATTGAAAGCTATGCAAACAAATCAACCAATTATGCTGTAGAGAAGATACTGCAGCACTGTCACAGTAACAGATGACGGACAGTGTGTTATAACACTTCTCTGTCACAATCACACACAGACAGAAGCAGATGATGCAGAGAGTGTTACAACGCGTACTGGGCAGAATGCTGTAACTATAAAATGCGTAAAAAAATAACACCAAATATGTTTGCAGTTCGGAGAACTCTCCTAGTTTGCGGGGCCCACGTCCGTGTAATAGTCATCCACTAAATCACTAGATGCAAGTTACACCGGTACATAACAACATGATGAGACACTCTTCTCTGAATTGTTATGACAAAACTTCTAATCTAGGATTTCTAACCCGAACTCTGTTCAGATCCGCTTCGGCTATCACATCTCCACCGAGATCACGAGGACAAACGTGTTGACAGCTCTCTCCTTAAGCTCTTGTCCACCTCCTGGTTGTCACAATCTGTTTTTCATTGTAGGACTCCTTCTTCATGTAGATCGTATCTTTCTTCACGCAAGGGAAGCTCCGGGACGCGACGGGAATGCTCTACTATACATCAGCATATATTCTTTGTTTTCCCTCTCAATCGCTCCAAGTAATTCCCATGGACTTGCTGCGTTTTTTTAGGCTTCTCTTAACATAATCCTAGTATGAATAGATTAGTAGAAGTTGGCTTGAACTCAACTTCCTTAATCTTGATCCACAAGTAGCCTAAAGTGTTGGGATTCCTTAGCATGTACAGCTGGAGTTATTATCATGTAATCACAATCTCAATAGGTCTCTAATTCAGATTGCAACTTAAAATCTCGTGCTCAGACCTCTGATCCCGCACACTGTGTTGCAGCATCGTGCTGTAGCATTTTCTGTGTCAACCTCGAAAACTGCAGCAGCTCTAGAAGTCTACATAAAATAAACCTCTCCTGACAAATAGAGGTTTCTACCTAGTAAAACACCTAACAAATATGGGATTTTATTTTAACAAAAGATTAGCCAACATCATGGAACTAACATATTTAATCTTCTGAGAGCCAGTGTATTTTGACAAATAATCAATAGTGCATTTTAATTATATATCAAAGTGGTTGCCTTGCCACTAAGCGACGGTATCACGCACTCTGATGTCACCGAGCATTCTAGTGCTTTGCTCATAAAATTTATGGTTCATACTTTATAATCTCCCGCTAAATCTCACCATCTCGACCTGAACCGAACCCACCTCCATTCTCGTCATTTTGATCCCCAAACTTTGGAGTAAATTTTTGACCCAAACTCAATTAAACTTGGAGGGGTTTAGCTAACGAAGATAAGGGGTGGGTTCGAGTCAAGATGGAGGTTACCAGTGGGGTTAGGAGGTATGAACCATAAATTTTATGACACTGTTACCCAATGACAGGGGGACCATGCCGTTTAATTATTCATTACATTTTCAGGGTGCAATATATATGTTGGAGACCCAGTTTCACATCAACCACATCCTATATTTGCAGTGTAACTTCAAAATTGCTAGAATTTACTAACATTGACACTAAAATTGCTACTATCAAACTATAATTTACATAGGTCGTGTTTGAAAGTATTTAAAAATAGTTTTCGAGCTTCTAGTTCCCTAAAACGCAATTCTAAGTGTTTGCAAATTAACTTAAGATTATGGATTATGACTTCGGATGTATAAAATATGCCATAAAATTGTTAATCTATTTTCATCTAAGTCGAGAGTAACGAATTTTCGATTTTGATTTTCCACATTTACTTTTTTGAGAACTGACGGTACTCACAAACATCCTCATAACATGATTAAAGAGATTATTAAAAAAGTTGAAAAGATAAAATATTATGTATTTACTAAAATATTATTTACCAACTTATTTTTTTTTGGTAAACTCCATTTTTGTGTGTAAATCAAGAAGTTTCAAATATTTCTTTCTCTCGTTTAAGATGATAATGCTTCCACTTACTATTCCTAGTTTGTTCCGCTTCTCCCTATGAACAACCCCTTTAGATTCGGCGGGACAGAAAGATTACTGAAATGAAGTAAATTAGACTTTAATTATAAATTACACCAATTTTATGCTTAACATAATTACCGAATAATGTAATTGTCAGAAATCAAATTCGATTATATCTCATTTAGATTAGCAAAGTTTTTTAGGAAGGTCAAGGGTGGTCAATAGACTCAATACAACTACTAATTGACAATTGACAGCCCTCCAACCTCTTGGCAGTGGAAAAGTCGCCGCCGCATTCCCCTGCTATTCCGTCCAGATTCATTTCCTTCCCGGTAATGGCCCTGTTTATGAATATCACCACCACCACCACTTCCCCCGTCTCCCTAAAATGACTGCGAAAATGGCTGACGAAGAATTCTCCGCCCCACTGAGTAAGCTCCGTCCCTTCTAATTAACCATTTGAATCCCCCAATTTCAGATTACAAATGTTAAGAAATTGCAAAATTTTGCAGTTCCCATGTGCGAGGAGGAGCCGCCGGGGAGCCCGGCCGAAGAGGAGAGCTCTCCGGTGGAGCAAGTGGCGCTAACAGTTCCGGAAACCGACGACCCGACACTGCCCGCCGTGACATTCCGGGTCTGGGTCCTCGGCGCTCTGGCCTGCGTCCTTCTCTCCTTCCTCAATCAGTTCTTCTGGTACCGCCGGGAGCCGCTGACGATCAGCTCCGTCTCCGCCCAGATCGCGGTGGTGCCGCTGGGGAACCTGCTTGCGAAGGCGGTTACCAGGCGCGTGTTCTTCCCGGGGCGGAGGTTCGAGTTCACCCTCAACCCGGGTCCGTTCAACGTGAAGGAGCACGTGCTGATCACCATCTTCGCCAACTGCGGCGCCGCCAATCCGTACTCCGTCCACGTCGTCACCGCCGTCAAGATCTTCTACCGCCGGTCGTTGACTTTCTGGGTCTCGCTGACCGTGGTGGTGACCACGCAGGTGCTCGGGTTCGGATGGGCCGGAATATTCCGGCGGTTCCTGGTGGATCCGGCTTCCATGTGGTGGCCCCAAAATCTCGTTCAAGTCTCTCTATTCAGGTAATTCCCAAGAATTATTACTGCAATTCTCCTTCAATTAATGTAATTGTTAATTGATTCTGAAATGAAATCTCAGGATTTTACAGTTTCCCCTAAACATGGCAGAGCATTCCATGACAGAGAAGAGCGAAGCAGCAAAGATGGGTTAACCAGAAACCAGTTTTTCACCATTGCCTTCTTCTGCAGCTTCTCCTATTACCTCTTCCCCGGCTATATCTTCCCAATGCTCTCTTCCCTCTCCTGGGTTTGCTGGATATTCCCGGGCTCCGTCCTGGCCCAACAGCTCGGCTCGGGCCTAAAAGGCCTGGGCATCGGGGCTATTGGGCTGGACTGGTCGAGCATATCGTCCTACATCGGGAGCCCATTAGTGAGCCCGTGGTTCGCCACCGCGAACGTCGCGGTCGGGTACGTCCTCCTCTTGTACGTCATCACGCCGTTGCTGTACTGGAACGGCGTGTACGGCGCGAGGAGGTTTCCCATATTCTCCGACGGGCTCTTCAACTCCGGCGGTGAGCAGTACAACATCTCCGCCATTGTTGACCGTGACTTTCGCATCGACCACGACGCGTACGACCGCGAGGGCCGTCTTTACATCAGCACGGTCTTTGCGGTGATGTATGCCTTCTCTTTTGCTTGCCTCACTGCCACTATTGTTCATGTCATCCTCTTCCATGGAAGGTATTTGAAAGAATTATGATTTTACTTGTTTCATTGAACCCCCAATGTAACCATAAATTTTACAAACGTAACACTGTAGGTGCTTCAATTGGAGTTGTTGTCACATAATGTCAAATGAGGCTTCAATTCAGTTTTCTTGGTGTAGGGACATATGGCAACTCAGCAGTTCTGCATTTCAAAACAAGAAGATGGATGTCCACACAAAGCTGATGAGGAGATACAAACAAGTCCCTGAATGGTGGTTCACCTGCATTCTTCTTCTGAGCATCTCAGCTACAATTTTCACATGTGAGCTCTACAAGAACCAGCTGCAATTGCCATGGTGGGGTGTCTTGCTCGCTTGCGCCATTGCCTTCGTCTTCACCCTCCCCGTCGGTATAATCACCGCCACCACAAACCAAGTAATCAATCATCCTTCTGTCCCGAAACAATTGATCCTCAAATAAAATCCTAGCTACGTACTTTGGCAATTATATATGGTCTTGTTTATTTTGATGTAGACGCCGGGTTTGAACGTGATAACGGAGTACGTAATTGGGTACTTGTATCCGGGATATCCCGTTGCTAACATGTGCTTTAAGGTCTACGGATATATAAGCATGAAGCAGGGGCTAACCTTTCTCCAAGACTTGAAACTCGGACATTACATGAAGATTCCTCCCAGAGCAATGTTCATGGCTCAGGTTAATTGAAAGACTTGATGAACGCAATCGATTATCTAGTTCAGCTCAAAATATAGTAGCTTATAAACTCTTTATTTTCTCTTCAAAGTTCTGATATGAGACTCTAACAACTAACTAGGTGGTTGGGACGTTAGTTTCGGCATCGGTGCATCTAGGGACTGCATGGTGGCTCATGGAAACAGTACCGTTCATCTGTGACCGGACAAAGCTTCCGCCGGGCAGCCCGTGGACGTGCCCGAGCGACCACGTGTTTTACGACGCCTCGGTCATCTGGGGTCTGATCGGACCGCGCCGGGTCTTCGGAGACCTGGGCAATTACTCCGCCGTGAACTGGTCTTTCCTGGCCGGCGCCGTGGCGCCGGCCATAGTCTGGTCGGCGAGCAAGGCGTTCCCGAGCCGGCAATGGATCAAGCTGATCGTAGTTCCGGTGGTGCTCGGGGGAACAATGAACATGCCTCCGGCCACCGCCGTGAACTACAACAGCTGGATTCTCATAGCTTTTCTCTCCGGTTTCGTGGCGTTCAGGTACCACCGGAGCTGGTGGGGCCGCCACAATTACGTGCTGTCCGGGGCGTTGGACGCCGGGCTGGCCTTCATGGGAGTGGTTTTGTACTTGTGCTTGGAAATGGAAGGTGTTAGGTTTGAGTGGTGGGGGAGTGAAGTTGATGGCTGCCCTTTGGCCTCTTGCCCAACTGCACCAGGCGTTTTGGTTGACGGATGCCCTGTGTTTTCACCTTAATTGAGGTGTACATGATTGTAATTTTTACTTCGTGTCAATATAACCTCGATTGCGGATGGTGGGGTGACGTGACCCGACCCGAAATCAAAAGGCGTGGCGGGCTTCCCCGTGGCAGCGTCGAGGAGGCCGCCCCTGCGGACGTTCCGGTAGGTTGAGTACGCCGTGGTCATGAGCGCGTTTTTAACTATCTCAACTTAATATTCTCGATTCAAACATATATATTTTGTTATTCTTTATTTATTTGGTTCAACCTTGTCTATCTTGATGAATACTAACTACTAAAGAACAAGGAATACACAACAGATAAACTTGACCTTTCCCAGCGGAAACAAACTACAATGTATCTGCAGGTGGAAAAGAATTTATGTTTACACAGCGGAGGAGTATTGGCTGTGAAAAAATGTTCATGATTACACAGTGTAAAAATAGAATTATTTTTTAAAACAACACAAAAAGTGGGATGATAACAAAGCTAGGTGCATATGATAATACTCCGTTCTCGGTAATAATAATATCAATAATACTGGGAATGATAATAATAAGAAAGAAAGAGGTCACACTGCAAAAGGGAAGAAAATCAAATTAAAACAAAGTTCACAAGAGAAATAGTTTGAAGACGACCAGCAAATATAATTAAAATACTCCGGTCCGTATGAAGACGACCAGCGAATGAATACCTTGCATTTTATTCTCCGGCGGCCTACTCCCAGGACATGGCTACCGGACTTGCCACCCTTGTCATAGTCTTTCCGTCCTTGGATTTCGACACCCACTCGATTCTTCCGAAATAGGACTCCATCATCCCCTTCGCCACCTTCTTCTTGGCTAAGCTCATGAAACTCACGGTGTACGTTTTCTTGTCGCCGATTCCGCTGAAACTCAGGGCACTAGGGCTCACGACGACCTTGACGGAGCTGTTCACCGGCACGGTAACCATGGCGGTGTACATTTCTGCGCCCGGCCTAACGCTGGTCAGGGTTCTCGTTTGCTTCTTTTCTTCTGTCGACAATGAGGCGTCAAACACGACGGCGAACGAAGGGTAGTTGAGGTCGCCTGCGGCATTATTTTTCTTCTTGGGGTCACAGGGGTAGCCCCCTCCAGTGATAGCTTTCATGCTCTTGGGATCGTATCCCGTGGCACAGAGGGAATCGGCGTAGTCTCTTGCGCTGATGTCGTAAACGAGGCCCGGGTCGATGGCTGATAACGGGTCGACGTGACCCGACCCGTAATCAAAAGGTGTGGCCTGCGTGCCCGTGGCAGCGTCGACAAGCCCGGTGGTGCCGTCCCGGTAGGCGGAGTACGCGGTGGTCATGAGCGCAGACCGGATGGCGGCGGGGCTCCAGTCGCGGTGAGCCGCTTTGAGCACCGCCGCAATCCCGCTCACGTGGGGACAGGCCATGGATGTGCCCGATTCGATGCTAAAGTTGACACGTCTGGTGTCGATGGGTAGACCGGTCGGTCCCGCCTTTCCGGTCCAAGCGGCCAATATGTTGACTCCTGGTGCGATCAGGTCGGGTTTGAGTATCTGGGGGTCGACAGGATTCGGGCCCCGGGAGCTGAAAGACGCAACGACCGGTGACGGTTGTTGAACCCCCCCTCCTACCTTGGTCCCACCGAATAGAATGGTCGCTTTTGCACTCCCATTATTCTTCATCAAGTAATCTTTAATGTTCAACCCGTCTTTATACCCCACCAAGGTAGCGGGGAGAATGTGGGCATCTACCACCAGCCCATCCCCGCTAGCTTGGTCATTAGCTAAAACCATCCCCATTCCGCCAGCTTCTTTCACCACATAACCCTTTTCAACCCTCGCACTAATCCCTCGGTCGCAAAGTACAATTTTCCCACTCACCTTCTCCGGGATCAAGCTCCCATTCAAGCATAACTTTCCGGCGGTTGTGTTGCCGCTGGCATCTCCCGCATAGATCAAAGGACGACCTGTGGCGCTTTGAGGCAGAGACTTATTACTCGCACTATAAATCGAAACCCCGCGGTACTTTGCCGCTCCGACGACCTCGACGTCTGCGGGGAAGTCTCGGTCCAGTGTTCCGGCACCGACGGTGGTGATCCAAGGAGCCACGTTCGATAGTGTGAACTGAGTTGGGCCGCTGTTTCCCGCAGAGCACGACACGAAGATACCCTTCGCCATGGCGCTGAAAGCTCCGATGGCGATGGGATCCCATTGGTATCCCGCAGCGCCGCCCGTTCCGCCGAGGGACAACGAGAGGATGTTGACGTTGTCCTTGATGGCCTCTTCCATGGCAGCCAAGATATCGGAGCCAATGCAACCGCTTTTCCAGCAGACTTTGTAGGCTGCTAACCTCGCTTGCGGGGCCATCCCGCTAGCTGTTCCACTGGCGTAGCCAAAAAGGCTAGCGCCAGGAACGTGAGAGCCCGCCGCTGTGGACCCAGTGTGGGTCCCGTGGCCGTCATCGTCTCTGGGGGATAGGGACTCCTCTTCAGGACGAGCATTATTCGCCATTGCCTTGTAACCTTTTGAGAAGTACTTTGCGCCTATGAGCTTTTTGTTGCAGCTTGAATTTCCGAAGTTGGTGCCAGTTTGGCAGCCTCCTCTCCACGAACTGGGTACCGCCAGCATGCCGGCGTCGGCGAAGCTCTCGCTCTCCGGCCAAACGCCGGTATCCAACACCCCGATCACCACATCGCTCAACGCCGACGCGTTGTAATTGTACCCGGTCGACGGCGTCCGGGAAAACAAATTCAAGACCTTGTCCATCTCCAGGAACACCGGGGTCCGGGTCGTATGGACCTGGTACACCCGGTCGGGGATCACGGACAGAACCCCGGGTTTTCCCCCGAGGACCGCGGCTTCCGCCGCGGTCATCGGGGCGGAAAACCCGTTCATGACTTGGGAGTAAGTGTACACCAGGGTCGCGCTCTCCGAGACGGATGCGAGGGTGGCGGAATACCCGCCGGCGGCATCGCCGAATTCCTCCGTCATCGCCGCCGCATAATCATTGTCAAACATGACAATATAATATTGTTTCCCTACACAAAAATGGGACAGTAACAGCAGGAGAAAAATCCTCGGCACCATTTTGCTCTCTTCCATATGGGCCGGGTTTTCTCCAATTTTACCTCAAGGATCTATGATTAAGGGTGAAGAAGATGATATTCTATTCTTTCAATGATTCGGTTATTTATAGGAGTAATTCGTACTGAGAGGGAAACTTGTTAAAAACGTTTTTAGGTCCATTCTCTTTGGGGGAATTTACTTAAATAGCACTAAAACATAATGACTTTCTCTAAATAGCATCATATATGTTTTTCTTCCCAATGTGGCAATTTTAATCATTATGCATTAGTCATTATTCAAGTAAATATTCGTCATCACTGGACATTATGGACATTATTAAGTACTATTTAGGGAATAAAATAGTTTAAGTGCTATTTAAAAAAATGACTTAAGTTTTAGTGCTATTTAGTGCAAATATTTCTTCTTCTTCTTTATTTAGGCCTCAACATATAAATGATTATACTCCCTCTCTCACATATTTTTTCTTATAGAGCATTATTCTAATTTCACGGAAACTTTAATTTATTTGTGTTTTTTCATGAATTATATGATAAAATAAAATATTGTTTTCTGTTAAAGAGCATCCCACATCGGAAAAGTGTGAGGAAATTAATCGGTATATAAGCTCTTGAGTTGAACTAACTAATCGATTGAATTCAATCTTTTAATGTGGTTCAGCACAAGTGTCTTATAGCCCAATCTAGTTGTCCATACTCATCCTAAATTCTATCATGGTATCAGAGCTGGTTTTGGCCCACCTCGTTTGTCAAGGTATCCGTCTAGACGTTCATTCCTAGCGGCCGGTTTGTCTTTAGCCCAGTGTTCCGTATGGAGTATGTTCCCAACGGTCTGTGGCCCGTTTCACACGATTGCTCCCCAGCGGCTTGTGGTCCTTTAGGTGTTGGTGCTAAAAAAAGAAAGTCAAGGGAATGGGAGTTCATTTGCAAGTGGTCAACCGGTTAGATTCAAAATGGCCCGGTTGTCCACTTGAGGGGGAGTGTTAAAGAGCATCTCACATCGGAAAAGTGTGAGGAAATTAATCGGTATATAAGCTCTTGAGTTGAACTAATTAATCGATTGAATTCGATCTTTTAATGTGGTTCAACCCAAGTGTCGTATAGCCCAATCTAGTTGTCCATACACATCCTAAATTCTATCATTGTCACTACTTGTTTTTTTGAACTTTTGATGCAGTTTTTAAATATTTTAGTTTTATTTTTTATTTCTATACCAATATTTAAATAAAATAGATTGAAAAACTTGAGATTTTTCTTCATTTTGTGCAACGTAAATCAAGATATGGGACTGAGGGATGCGAGATTACGCGGCATCAATTTTTTGAATAGAGGCTTGTAGGACCTAATTAGATCCCGAGTCATAGTATGACATTGGATTTTGATGTCACTTGAATCCTTTCACTTAATATATAACTATAATAATGCAAATGCTATAGTATTTAAATTATTCTACTTTTCTTTCAGAATTACTTTTTTAAACTGTGGGTGCAATTTTTTTAATTGGGACACAATTTTAATTTATTAGACTTTTTTTTATATTTCTATACTATATATTTAAAAAAAATGACCACCCGCAGGTGCCCCCGAAAGGACGTAGGTGGATCCGCACTTGAGTATCATAGAAAAGATAAAATCAACTCAATAAAAAAAGAAACATATTCTCTACATCCGGAAAATCTCTTTGAAATAAATGACTGTTCTAAAATTTTGAAATTACGTCTATCTTAAAACTAACTCTTCGTTTCGATCAGTTTACGAGGTTTGACCGAAGTAATTTTTAAATTAATTTATTTGATTATAAATGTGAAATCTTAAGAATATATTTTAAAATAATATCAAATGTTCTATAAAACAAGAGGTGACGTGATTATATTATTTGATTAAATAACTAATGAAAATAAGCAAAAGATAATAATTATAATAAAGTTTGATAGCGTGAATAGTACAAAATAACTGGAAAGATATTTTAGGACGGATGGAATATATCAAAATTATATTTTAAATAAATCCAATCATATTAAGTTTGCATTAGAACTAAATATTTGTTTTTTTACAATTAGTTATCAAAGTTTGTAAAATTTATGGAGTAGTACAAAATGAGTCATTCTAAACAAAATCCCTCAAAATAAGACTAAAATATAGAGAAAGTACAGAAAACTATTTTTCATTTTGGATGTGTCAATAAAAGGCTAAATCTGATTGATCCTTGAAGCAATGTGTTATGTACGATTAGTCCTTTGTGAATTGCTAGTTCTTCAAGTCACATTACTGTTGAACTATTGGTCTTTCCGTGAACTTTGTCGTTAGTCTTTGCATTTTTTTTCATTTTCTATTATAAATATGAACTCTCTATTTTTTTTTTACAATTGAGCCATAGTTCATATATGTACATTTCTAAATATAATACTCCATAATAAGTTACTCTTACTTTTATTAGTCTAATTTTTTAATAATAAGTTACTTGATCTTGTTTTTATTGGTCTATATTTATTTAATTATACTCACTCTGACATTGTCCTAGGTTACTTGATCTTGTTCTTTATTTTTTCCTTTTTTCTACTATATTTTTAGAAATGTTTTTTAAATTTTTTTAAAAAATATTTTTTAAAATAATGTTTTAATAATCAAATTTTTTTGTGTTTGCAATAAAAATCAATTAAATAACAACAATTAACTTACAGTTCATTTGTTTCAAATTAAATATTCTCATTTTTTTGTCTTTATTGGTTCATTTCTAATGATACAAAAATCAATAAAACATTCTCTTTTTTCACTAAAGCTCATTTCTCATTTCTTTTTCATTAAATTTATACCATTCCTTTTAAAGTGTAAGTTTGAAAAAAATAAATTTTAATTCTTTCAGACAAACAATTTTCTTCTCTTTCTGAAAAAGAAAAAGAAAAAGAAAAACAATAATGAAAAAGGTGAAGGGGCGTTGGCGTTCATTTCGAAATCATAAGGGACAGCAGAGTTATTCACCTAATATTTGAAGGATATTTTTGTTCAAAAGGGCATTGTTATAGTAATATCAGAAATATATGAGACAATAACGTAAATTTTGAGATCATGAAAATTAACAATGAGGAGTGATGGTGCAATAAACACTTTTTACTTTTGGAAAAAATGAGGGGAGAACATGGCTGGCCTTAATCAATAACGACTTAGTCAATTGAACAATTCACGCAATTCCGGTCATATTTAGTATTTACCCGGGGGGAAAACAGTGAAGCAAATTGACGGGAATTATCCATTAACGCATCATTGTATTGGCCCTAAAATTTAGGATTTTGTTTTCCAACAAAAACACAAAAACACTCCACCGAGATTTGGGATACAATAGTTTCTTTTTTGGAATGTTTTTCTTGTATTTTAATGCTCCCTCTGTTTATTAATTTTTTTCTTGGTTTATTTTTTTTGGTCAAATTTTTTAAATTTTAACCACAAATTGTGGAAGAAATACTTTAAATCATCATATAAATTTAATATCAATAGAGTAGTGTTTGGCAACAAGGATTTTATTTCAATTCATGCATTTCAATTTCAAGATTTGAAATTTTGAATTTTAAATGACAAGAGAAGGTGCATGGATTTTAAATTAAGATTTGTTATGAATGAGAAAAATTTGATTCAATTCCAAATTCAAAACTTTTAAATGAGTTGAGACCAACAATGTTTATTTTGCATTATAAATTACACATTTCACATTATTTATATTTTTTCTCTAATTATACGAGAGAATAAATTAGATCACATATAACTTGCTACTTTTTATTTCAAAAACAATAATTAAAACACTATGTTTTTAAACAAAATCCCCCCAAATAAAGGTGCAAAATAACCCTTACGAATCACAAAAATAGTTTCTACACATTTACGAGTTACATAATTATTCATGAAAGAAATTAATAAAGTCCATGCCTATTTAGATGATTAAAAGTTGTGTTGCGTCTTTGAACATACAAAATTTACTTAAAGAAAAGTAATTATTAAAATCAATTTTGAATAAATAAGAATTAACTTTGTAATTGGCTTCCAAGCTTGTATTCTCTTTGTCTTAAAAAAGTCTAATCTTTTTTTTTTGTTCCAAAAACTTTAATAGTTATAGTTTATCACTCTGTAATAAAAATATTAATCCTTTTGATTCAACACCAAGGTTCCCATGACATTAGGAATTAATGTCATGGGATGACTAGGGGCGCTCCGGTGTCCCGTTCGTAAAATTGACCGTTCTTACATCCCCTAACTCACCTGGAAAACCCCCCACCCCACCTCGACCCGAACACACACACACCCCTTCAATTGCATCCCACGAGTTGATTTTGACTTTGGAATGAAATATCAAATATAAGTTTCAACTATCTCACATCTTTTTTCCTATTTGGCTTTTCATGGTATTGAATGTAATATTTTGATTATTAATATCTCTATTTAATATAAATACACATACTCCGGGTATTATTTAGCTAAACCTTATTTCGAGGACTAAAGGTATTTTTTTAATAAATTATGAGATTACATCAATTTGTCAATTTTATATATAGTAATAATAGTAATAATACGGAGTAATAACAATAATAAAAATAGCAACAATAACAACAATAATAATAAAATGAAAAACATAGCTTTCAAAGAGAAAATGATCCTCCGTACATATTTGTAAATAATTTGTTAAATCATTATAGGAAAAAACTATAAGAAGTTAGAAGAAACTGAAACAAGTTAAAAAAAGTAAAATTTTTTGACTCTAATGTCATGGGATGACCTGGGGGCCGTACCATATTCCGTTTTTAAAATTGACGGTTCATACCCCTCTTAACCCCNAAACCCCTCACCTTGCCCCGCTCCAAACCCACCGTTCCATCCCTTTCAAATGTATCCCTCAAATTTAGTTGATTTTGGAGTCAAAATTTTAACTTGTTAAATCTAACGCAAGTTAATTAAATCGTAAAGCTTAACGCAAATAGTAGTAGATTATCTTTTTCTGATAAAATTAAATATAAATGTTGAATTTGTTACCAAACATCATGAACATAATAAAAACTTTGTGAATGAATGAGAGTGCTCTTAGAATTTTCAGTGATTTAGGAATAAATTCAGCTCGCCCGTTAAACAATTCCAAAAATTTTCGTCCTTTGACCAAGAAATTGTTAGGAGTAGATTAATTTACCCGTAGCTAAGTACATCATTATATTTGCTAACATTGGAGCATAAAGTAGATTTATGAACAACTGATTTTAGCTAAGTACATTCAATAAAGTTAATAAAAAGAAAAATACTTCACTGTAATTCACTTTCTCTATTTTTCTTTAATTTTTTCATTTCACATTAGTTACAATGATATTTGATCGAAGTTATTTTCCATCTAGTTAATTATTTTTTAAAGTTAAGTTAAAGATTCATATATTTTGCCGAAGGATTTAAGAGTAAAACGTATTTCTAAAGCCAACCCTATGTATAGGGCTTATGTACAAAAAGTGGGCAAATAAATAATTTGAAAAATAGACACCAGTACCCTTTTTTTTAAAAAAAAAAAGAGTAAATTACCAAAATAGTCCTTTATAATAAGGGGTTTTCTCAATTTAGTCCTCAATAAGTTTTAATTACCTACATGGTCCTTTATAATTGAGATATATTCCCAATATAGTCCTTTGTAAATAATGTTACTCAAATAATGATTAATTGGGAGATGTTTTGGTATTTTGATCATCGAAATTTAGAGTATATTCTCAAAATAGTCATTTCTGTACAACTAAATGTAAAATTTACAAAATACATTGACTATAAATAATTCATGAATTATTTAAAATTTAGAAAAAATCTTTTAAATTTAAAATCAAATACACATATTTAATTAGAAAAACCATTTTGGAAAGCACTTCATTATAAATGATCATTTTAAGAATTAATTCTAAATTTAGCGGATAAAAAAAATACCCAAATGCCCTCAATTAATCCTCATTTGAGTAACTTTATTTAGAAAGGACCATCTTGGAAATAAATCTCAATTATAGAGGACCACATAGGTAATTAAAACTTATTGAGGACTGATTTGGGAAAATACATTACTACAAAGGACTATTTTAGGAATTTACTAAAAAAAACTAAATTATTTAAAAAAATCTTAATGCTTGCAAAATAATGTTGCACCATCCCTCCGAATATGGTGGAAGAAGTTCTTGTTTATGAATGTCCCCTCCTTCATTAACTAATAGTAATCCCTCCGTTTCTTAAAACGGTTCTTGTTTTGATTTTGGGGCAAAATAAGAAAAGTGTAATTTTAGTTAGCTTTCCAATTTTACCCCTGATGTTATGGGTAAAAGTACGATGTGATAGTTTAGTTATTAGTGAAAAAGTATGATGTGATAGGTAAGGTATGAAAAATTAGGAGTAAAAGTGGTTTTTTTAATAGAAAAAGGGAGTGTTTTAAGGAAAACAAAAAAAATGAAAGAGAAATGATTTTAAGAAACGGAAGGAGTACTTTATTATGTTGATGGTCCTTATTATTTGGGTATCTTCCACATTAGGTCATTCGTCTATTTTTCCGTCTTCGCGATATTAGAAAATGACTAAACATAGAATGCTATTTAATCAATAAGGATCACGAACATAATAGTTGATAAATATTGACTGAATATGAAAAATCCTAGTTATAAATAAAGGACTATTTGGAGATTTCGTATTCTTTTTAAACCAATTTTAATATAGAAGTTAATAAATATGAAAAATGTATGATTATAGTTTATTTATAAAAAGTCAAAATCTGTACACCAAATAAATAGTTTACCAAAAATTCATTTTTAATACAAGAAAATCAGTTTGGAATTGATAGAAATTAAAATGAAATTAGAAGTTTGACTTACTTTTTCGTTTTAACAACAACACTATTTGGATAGAAACAAGTTTTTGTTAGAAACTAATACAAGACAGTAGATTACATATTATGTAAATATATAATGTACTAAATAAAAATAATACTCCCTCCGTCTTTCCCTTTCTTTTTTCATCCGTCTCAAAAAACAATTTTCTTTTCCTATTAAAAAGTTACTTTTACCCCTATTAAATTTTAACCTACCTATCACATCACACTTTTTCTCTATTTATCTACCCATCACATCCTACTTTATTCATCACATCAAAGGGTAATTTTGGAAAGTCAACACCAAAATACACTCCCCTTAAATCCTTTAAAAGTCAAAATGGGAAGTTTTTTAAGGGATAGAGGGAGTACTTGACACGGGGTGGAAGCTTAGGTTCCATTAAAAAAAAATAAAGATATTAAATATTGAATAAATAATAAAAATAATTTCATATTCAATACACTAATTAAACAAAATTACATAATGAAAAAATTTATTAAAATAGTGATGTAATCCAATTATGTATCTGTATCGAATATTAAATCATGGCAAAAAAATGTTTTTTATCACGTAAAATCAGAAAACTTTCTTTTAATTTTTTTAAAAAATTAATTAAATCCTTCCAACAAATTTTCGTTTAAAAAAAATGGTCATCCCCGGCCAAATTTAAAGCTTGGATGGTCTATGTTTTGATCCTTCTAAAATTTATGAAATCTATATGTGATCCTAATTTTTTTGCTTCATTTATCCATATTATATAGTAAATAAATATGTAACTAAATTATTACACATACAATTAAGAATAAATATGAAATTAAAACTGTGGAAGCATCTATATATAATTAACAAAAACAACTGCTAAGATTAGCATTAACTAATAAATTAAGCAAGAATTGATTCAAGTCATTTACAAAAATAATGCGAGTATTTTTTAATACTCCGTATCATATATTTGATAATCCATTTTTTTCCTCATCATCCAGCATTTGTCTCTTTTTTGAAGTTCGTAAAGTCCAAATCAATGAGATATGGACATATGTAGAAAGTTTGACATGATTAACGGCTCAATACAACAATTTAGCCAACTAAAGACGAAGCCCAATAGGAGCAAAACGGTCAGCCCAAAACACTTTTATCATGCTTTGGAATATAATTGTAAATGAATCAAATAATTTTGATTCAGGGTCCATTTGGTATACGGAATTGATGAAATTGGAATTGAATTGGAATTGAAATTCCATGGGATTCAATTCCATAGAATTGAATTTTGCCAATTCCAATTCATTTCTTGCACTATCAATTCCAAATCCACATAATTTTTGTGCTACCAAACACCAGAATTGGAATTGAAGTCCTCAATTATAATTCCATAGTTTGAATTCCGTGTACCAAACGGGGCCTCAATTCGTGATTTGTATTCATTTTGTATTGATTTTAATTTGAAAAATTGAATCATTTACGAATATAAATATTACTCCCTCCGTCCCACTATATTTGTCCACTTTCATTTTTACACACCATCCAATGCACTTCTTTAATCCATTTTATCTTGTAATTTGTATATTAAAAAATTATAGAAATTATATATTAATAATCTATATGTTAAGACAAATCAAACAAGATCACACATGACTATATTTAGACTTACACATTGAGAGAATTTGATGAGTCAAAGTGCTTAGATGAACAGTTCCAAAAGTCAAAAGTGGACGAATATAGCGGGACGGAGGTAGTACTCTGTATTTGTTATTCGTTACATTAACATATACATCAGGCCGGTTCCCATGACATTGGAAACTAATGTCATGGGATGACCCGAGAGTGCTCCGGTGCTCCATTCATAAAATTGACTGTTCTTATCCTCCTTAATCCCCTGGTAAACCCTCCCACTCCGACCCGAACACACCCCCACACCCCCTTCAATTGCACCCCCAGTAATTTTGACTTAGAGTCAAAATTTGACTCCAAAGTCAAAATTAACTTGGGGGTGCAATTGAAGAGGGTGGTGGTGAATTCGGGTTGGGACGGGGTGGGAAGGAAATTTCAATTTTACGAACTGGGCACTGGAGCACCCCCGGTCATCCCATGACATTGGGAACCAATGTCATGGGAACCAAGGGGCATATACATATATGAATATATCAATATTCGATTTAGTTCTTAAGCGAATATATATTCAAAAAGATGAGTCAAAATAGTATAGTAAATATTTAAAAATAAATAGAGGATATACTATTACATAGAAATCAAATGTATGTTAGTATTTTTATCTTCAATATGTAAATTTTGAGTTTATAATTTTTCCCTCAATAACTAGTTTTAAACTATATCCATGAAAAGGGTTTTTGGGAAAAATATTTTAATATAATTCACATTTTTAAGAAATAAATTAAATATTTATAA
Organism: Cuscuta campestris; assembly: GCA_900332095.2. Taxonomy (NCBI): domain Eukaryota; kingdom Viridiplantae; phylum Streptophyta; class Magnoliopsida; order Solanales; family Convolvulaceae; genus Cuscuta; species Cuscuta campestris. The sequence continues at coordinate 286,175 of OOIL02006828.1, read as the reverse complement.
GATATTTTAAAATTAAAAAAATCGAATAGTTTGGTCCCAATCGAATTTTTTTTTAAACGATTTGAATACAAATGTTCTGAAATTTTCGAACCAAATACGAATCCAAATATCTTCTAAAACTAATGAATACGAATGATATTCATCAATATTTGATTCGATTGGGGTCATTTAAAATCTTGTTGGAAAGTAAAGTATTTATTTGATTACTTCAAAATATCCATATCTTAGAGCAAAGCCCGACTCCCCCGGCCTCCTCAACTTCTTACGTAGTTGGTTTCAGCGGCGGAAGACGGCACCTAATCCGACAATTTCAACGACAGAGGTGGTTGACAATGATTACAGTTTTCTTGAACTAGATCGAAAGAGATGAAGATTATGAACTGAAACTCAGTCCGGCGACCACATATACTCCTAGAGGCATAATTAACAATGCACAATTTTCAAAGAAACTAGATTAGACGTCGACTCGAAAGAGCGGGGAGTAAAGAGTTGGCGGTTAAACTAATCATACCCGAGTCAAAGACTCAGGGGCTGTTTGTTTCAGCCTCTTAATGGTTCAGATGTCTGAATGGTTCAGCACTTAATGGTTCAGATTGTTTGTTTCAGCCTCTTACTGGTTCAGATGAATGGCTCAGACATTTGCCTCTGAATGGTTAAGTATTATACAGAGTCTGAATGGTTAAGACCCCTTATCTGAATTGATCAGACATTTGCCTCTGAATAGTTAAGCAATATACTAGCTCTTAATACAAAGAATTTTGAATTTTTCAAAACATGATTAAAAATATTAGAAAAGAAATTAATAAAACTTTTTTCCGAAAAATAAACAAAGAAATGAAAAAAAAGAGTAAAAAAAGGGGGGAAAACAAAAAATGAATAAAAACTAAGTATGAGCTCTGTTGTTTGAAAAATATGAACTAATGACCTTCTTCGACAGAAAATGACAGAAAGTGTTGGAAAAAGGTCAGAATGACAATGGGTGTAATGTCTTAAAATCACAAAGATTTTAGAAATACTCTGTAAATTTTAAAAACAGAAGAGATATTGATCTCAATTTTCTAAACTAAGAAGAGATAAGGGAGCAATTTGGTCATTAATATGGGGACGGTTCCCATGATATTGCCCGACAATCTCATGGGATAATCCGGGAGCGCTCCGGTGCCCCGTTCTTAAAATTGACGGTTCCTACACCCCATAGTCCCCTCGGTAAACCCTCCACCTTGCCCCAACTCGAACACACCCCACACATCCTTCAATTGCATCCACAAGTTGATTTTGACTTTCAAGTTAAAATTAGACTCCAAAATCAAAATCAACTTGTGGAGTACAATAGAAGGAATGAAGAGTGTGTTCGAATCAAGAATGGGAAGGCTTATCGAGAGATTAGAAAGAATAGGAACGGTCAATTTTAGTCATGTGCATGGCACTTTGGCCTCATAGCATATTCCGATTCCAATTTTACGAACCCACACCATTAATATAGCACGTTACTAAAAAGTTCTCCCTCCAATCTCCATTTCCATCATCTCATTACCAAGAAATTTTCTGCGGTCCAAACTAAATTTCATATTATACACCCATGAATTTCTCCCTCCTCCGCCTGATAATTTTCTCTTTCTCTGCAATCAATCTCCTCCACCACGGCAGCCCTCGAATATCTTGGTTTTCCGGCATTGTTCCCGGCCGCCGATAGCCACCCGAGTTATTACTACTGCTACTATTATTATTATTCCATATACCGGTAGAATATTGCGGAATCCGGCCGTCGCGATCGGGCTCCGCCATGGAAGATGGATAGATTATTCTCAAGGCCGGCATCACGCCTCCGCCAATTCCGGCGATCTCTGAAATCCCCAGCGGCGGCCCCGACGGCGGCGGGCTCCCCGGACGAGCCCCACGAGCCCCAATGGCGGGACCGGATCTTCGACCCCAGCAGCCACGTCGTCAACCTGTGGAACCACTTCTTCCTCGTCACCTGCCTCGTCTCCCTCTCCATAGATCCCCTCTATTTCTACCTTCCCTACGTCGGCGGCAAGGCCTGCATGTCGACCGACAACGGCGCCTCCGTCGCCATCACCTACTTCCGCACCCTCACCGACTTCTTCTACGTCCTCCATATGCTGTTGAAATTCCGCACCGCCTTCGTCGCCCCGAGTTCTAGGGTTTTCGGGCGGGGCGAGCTCGTGATGGATTCCAGAGAGATCGCGATGAGATATCTCAAATCGGATTTCATAATTGATTTCGCAGCCACTCTCCCTTTGCCCCAGGCAATAATTATCCCCAATCCAGTAAATGGATATTGCTAATTAATGAATTGAAGCCGCCATTGTTTCTGACTGCATTATGTCATTTCTGTTGCAGATTGTGATATGGTATGTGATTCCGGCAACAAAGGGGAAAAACGGGTCGGGTCACGACAACAACACCATAGCCCTGATCGTCCTCATTCAATATCTTCCACGGCTTCTGGTCAGCATTCCATTGAACCAGAGGATTATCAAAACAACAGGTTTTATTGCTAAGACAGCCTGGGCTGGAGCTGCATATAACCTCATCCTCTTCATGTTAGCCAGCCATGTAAATTCATCTTCCTCGCTCACTTACAACTCTGTTCTTTCCTTCATGTTACCCAGTACTGAATAGTGACTCTTTTAGCCCCCCCCCCCATTAGAATAATGAGCTTGGCATCCCAAACGGCGCAGGTTCTAGGGGCTTCATGGTACCTGTCTTCTATAGGACGGCAGCATTCCTGCTGGACAATGCAGTGTGAGATCGAGCGCAATGCCGTTCCCCCATGCATACCCAGTTTTCTTGACTGTGAGAGCTTGAATACGCATAAGCTTGAGAGGGAGTATTGGCTGAACACCACTTCTTTGCTCATGCGTTGCGATCCCAAAAATGACGATTCTAATTTCAAGTTTGGAATGTTTGCCGATGCGTTCACTAGTGAAGTGGCTTCTTCTAGTTTCATTGAGAAGTATCTCTATTGCCTCTGGTGGGGCCTAAGAAATTTGAGGTTTTTGTTTTAGCTTCATCTCTATAACATTTTCTTGATTTATTACGCCTTCACAACGACCACTTCATACATAATGTAGTCCACTATGCTTTGAAGCACTCATTGTCTAGATTAAGAAAGCTCTATAGCTATAAATGTATTCGAATAATGTTGTGTGCAGTTCATATGGACAGAATCTGATGACTAGCACTTACGTCGGGGAAACAGTCTTCTGCATTTCCGTGTGTATCATTGGTTTAATTCTATTTTCTCATTTGATTGGAAATATGCAGGTAATTAAGCATTGCTCTTCATGTTCTTATAACTATGCAGTACCTTCTTGCATGCAAATACTATATTCCTCTCTCTTCTTAAATGCAATAATAATGAAAACATTTGTCATACATATATGAAGACATACCTGCAATCTCTGACGGTGAGACTGGAGGAATGGAGGATAAGGAGAAGAGATACAGAAGAATGGATGAGGCATAGGCAATTACCTGCAGATCTCCAGAGACGGGTTCGTCAATTCGAGCAGTACAAATGGCTGGCAACAAGAGGAGTGAAGGAAGAAACCATCCTGGAATCATTGCCCCTTGACATACGCCGTGAGATCAAGAGACATCTTTGTCTCAACCTTGTTCGCAGGGTATGTATGTATGTAGTCTTTCTTCTACACTAATAGGACATGATCATCCTTAGATAGGTAGTCAGGCCTCTCTCGCATTAGATTCAACCCAAAAGTACTGATTTTCTGGCATGCAGGTCCCATTCTTCGCACAGATGGATGACCAATTACTGGATGCCATCTGCGAGCGTCTGGTCTCATCTCTGAGCACGAAAGACACGTACATTGTGCGGGAGGGGGATCCAGTGAGCGAGATGCTTTTCATCATCAGAGGCCAACTCCAAAGCTCCACCACAAATGGAGGAAGATCTGGGTTCTTCAACACCATCATCCTCAGACCAGGAGACTTCTGTGGGGAGGAACTACTCACCTGGGCTCTGGTCCCAAACTCCTCTCTGAACCTGCCTTCTTCAACCCGCACCGTGCGGGCGCGCTGCGAAGTAGAGGCGTTCGCGCTTCGTGCAGAAGACCTGAAGTTCTTCGCGGTCCAGTTCAAGCACCTTCACAGCAAGAGGCTGCAGCATGCTTTCAGGTAAACAAAAAAAAAAAAAAACTCGTAACCGAAGCGAATAGTTTTGACTCGATTGGTCACTTGTGTTCTGATACTATAGAACCTTACTTTCAGGCACTACTCCCAACAGTGGAGGACATGGGGTGCATGTTACATACAGGCAGCATGGAGAAGGTACAAAAAGAAGAAGTTGGCCAAGGAGTTGTCTGTACAGGAGAGGGAGTATTATCATTATGTGCCCATTGAAGACGAAGGAGATGATGGGCAGTCATCAGGTGGTGATGAAGATGGCGGGGACAACGCGCAGCACCTTGGAGCCACAATCTTGGCCTCCAAGTTTGCTGCAAATACAAGAAGAGTTCAAAAGGTTAAGGTGGCTGACCCTGCCCCTTCTAGCTTGAACATGCCACAGCTGTGCAAGCCAGAAGAGCCTGATTTCTCTTTAGAATGAATGATACAACAATCACAACCACTAAGGTCCTTACAAGCCATGTTTCCACCACAGAGATGAACCCTCACTTCTTTTTCTTTGGTTAGATCTAACTAGGCTTTGGGTTGAGTCTTTTTGTATTGAATAGTCAAAGGTATTTTGATTAGGAAGAATAGAAGATGATGTTATACAACATGGGTCTCTTGCTCCTACCTTGCTGGAACAGTTCAAAAATGTTGTTTTTTTTACTCTCACTTCAAGAGTCTTTCTTTGTTATATTGATATCATGATCCAGTAACATTAGATTTTTAAACTCTTGTTCAGCCTTAAAAATCTAATATTATAACTCCAGAATTCATACTACCAAATTAATCTTCTCAGTTAATATTACGGTTTTGTGATAATTTATGTTTGTATGTATGTTTCCATTGATCATTTGATAAATTAAGATTTTTTTTGTTACTCTTATTTTGTAAGATTTTTGATGTAGTTTTGAATAGTGTAATTTGTAGTTTGTATTCCATATGTTTTGGTTTACGATATCTGACTGAAGTTGTTTAAATCAAAAAAATGGTGTAAAATTAAAAAAAATAAAAATTACATATTTAAAAACTAAATCAAAATATCTACAAAACTAATAGAGGGAAAATGCACCATAGCCCCCTATGCTTTTAATAAAGAGCTCCTACACCCCCTGTCCTTTCAAAAATAACTTGTAATATACCTTTAGTTTTAAAAGGGTGCACACGCACTCCTAATTTATTTTTTTAATAATTAACTCACTTTTATCAACAATATACCTCACCCAACTTTCCCAAATTCTCACTACCTCCATCGTTGCTATTTTCTTCATATCCAATCATTCTTCCAATTTTTTCCCGTGCTATTTGGTTCTTCCCATGTGTTTCCAGCAATATACTGAAGGTATTACCGAATCATGTATGAATTTCATTCCAAATATATGACTTTTTCAATTAGGGTTTTTTCTGATCAATTTGGGATATTTTATTTTTATTTTAATTGCATACTTACCTTGTCACTAGTATTGTTAGTTTACAACCTGTACATCTATGGTGCTTGTTTTGAGATGGGGTTTTATGTTTTTATGGGGTGTGGGATTGCAAGTATCAAGGCCAAATCCACTGGAAAGTGGTATTCTTTATAAACTTTCATAAAGAATTAAAAAGATCAAACAAATTAAAAATTTATCTATTTGTGATGTGTTTGTTTGTGTTTAAACTCTAATCTTGAATTATGGTGTGCCATCATAAAGAATTAGAAAGATCAAAAAAACTAAAAATTTATTTATTCGTAATGTGTTTGTTTATGTTTAAACTCTAATCTTGAATTGTGGTGTGTCATCATCCAATGTGGCATTTGTGAATTGAGCCATATTTTGAAGGTTACACGTTTAGTCTTAGAGACTATTAGGCATGAGATGGACATTTTTTTTCTAATATACTATCTAAATAATTTGTTTTTGTTTTTTTTTAACTTTAGATGTATGAGATGGACGAATTAAGGATACAAAATGACTTAGAGGCTGCAAATATAGATGTTGGGTTTGAGGTTCCTCATGATTTTACACAATGTTCCTTCATGGAGTTACTTAGTTTTAATTTGTACAACCAATGTCAAAATGATAATGGAGACGGGGTTGGTAATGATGACTCGGAAGAGAGGTTAGATGATGTTCAGGAAGTTGATAAAAATGATAAAGTAGGGAAGAAGAATGGTGATCAACCTATTGAGGCAGAGGAGGGAATTCCTGATTTTCTTTTTGAGGACCTAGAATTATCTGATGAGGAAGGTTTATTTGATGACACTGATGATCAAAGGTGTAATAAGGTGAAGTTGACCTTGCTAAAGAAAAAAGAGAGGGAGCTGAGAGATAAAAGGGTCAAGAAGAAGAAAAATGGTGTTGATACTGAAAGAGGCAATGGTGATACTGAAGATGCATTTAGTGATGTGGAGGATGAAGAAATAAGTTGTCTAGATGATAATAAATGTCCAGAGTTTAAGTCTGATTCTGAGATGGAGAAATTTGTACTAGAGCCTATGCTAAAGTTCAAGAATGACAAAGAGTACAGGATGGTCATCAGAGATTATTCAGTGAGGCATGACATTCAGCTTGAGTTTATGAAGAATGAGCATAATAGAATTTTAGTCAAGTGTCAGACATGCGACAATTGGAGAGTAAGAGCATCATGGGTCCAAGGTGGTCCTACATTTCAGATCAAAACAATGAATTGTTCGAAGACACATTGTGCGTGGAGGTTTGATAACACAGCTGCTACCTACAAGTATTTAGGGCACAGGATCAAACAACATGTCAAGGATGTACCCGTGGAGCCTCTACAAGGGATGGAACGACAACATAATTCCAATTGCTTTTGCAATAGTGCCCGTGGAGAACAATTTAAACTGGAGTTGGTTTTTACATCACTTGCATATAGTAATTGGTGATCCCGTGGAGAAGGGAATATGCTACATTAGTGATAGACAAAAAGGTTTGTTAGAGGTATTCAAGAAGGAGTATCCAAAGGTGCATCACAGATTCTGTCTAAGGCATATGTATGAAAATTTCAGAAAGAAATGGTCAAGTTTAGAGCTAAAAGAACTATTCTGGAGAGCAGCTTCTTGCACGACCGAGGAGGGTTTTAATAGAGTTATGAATGAGATTAAGGAGATTGACCCAAAGATTAGTGAACAACAAACTGCGTTTGAGTGGTTGTCTGGAATTCCAGCTGTGCATTGGTCGAGATGTATGTTTCCAACTCATGTTAAGTGTGATGCACTCACAAATAATATAGCCGAATCTTGTAATAGTTATCTGTTAGAAGCAAGAGGACTTCCAATCATTAGCATGTGTGAGAATATTAGGAGCAAATTGATGTGTAGGATCAATGTAAAGAAAATAGGAATTGAGGCATATAATAGAAGTATGATTTGCCCTAACATTAAGAGAAAAATGAGGAAGATGATGGACAATGCAGTAAATTGGAGTGTAATGCCTGCTAGTTTGGAAGAGTTCCAGGTGATGAAAGACGATGTCACTCATGTGGTTAAGTTCAGTTCAAAGGAGTGCACTTGCAGGAAGTATCAACTCACTGGTGTCCCATGTTTGCATGCATTAGCCGTGTGTCACAGGTTCAGATATAATGAAGATCTCTACGTGGACAAATACTTCTACGTTGCCACATATAAAAAGGCATATGGGAATGTTATTCACCCTGTACCAGGTTCACATAACTATGTCAACACGTTATATACACCGTTGCTACCTTGTGTTGTTAAAAGAAAGATTGGAAGACCCAAGAAAAACAGAAGAAAATCTGCACAGGAAGAGGAGGATGTGAGAAAGTCAACAAGGAAAGGATTGACTGTTACATGTGCAAATTGTGGTAAACAAGGTCATAACAAGAGGTTTTGTAAGAAGGAACCAAACACACAAAATTCTATTAAGCCAAGAAAAAGGGGCAAACCAAGTAAAAATAATAAAGAAACTGAAGCACAAGGCCAAAGAACTACATATGAGAACATCATCACTAATGGCACCATGCCTTCACAGGTGAAAAAAATCCATTCATTGATAATGTCTTTACTAATTTTTATATTTTGATGAACTCTTTACTGAATTTTTAAAATCGGGTTAATTATATTTATTATATATGAAATTACAGCAAGCTATAAGAGGTCTACCACTGGAGAGGAACTTATCTCTAAACCATGGGCAAACATGATGGCATTATTGGATCTTGGTTGATTACTGGATTGTATTATGTATTTTATGATGTCTTTCGAAGAACATCTATTTTTTTACCTTTTAAAATTTGGTGTTGATGTTCACATTGTGAAAGTACTGTTTGAATTATCATGCTCTATGAAATGAAATTGTTTTGGTGCATAATTCTTCTGTTGTGATTTTTTTGAATTGATCTGATGTATATTGGCACTTGATGTTGAGTGAATAATGTTCTATGAAATGTTTTATAAAATGGATGTATAATGGCATAGATATTGAGTGAATAATTTTTCTACCATGATTTTCTGATTTATTTTTGCTTTGATTGTTTCCCCAAATAATTTCATCTTGCATAATGGGTTGCTTCTGCCATGAGTGTTCTGGAGATGGGTCAAGATAAATACTTTTCCCCTATATTACATAAAATGTTTTAAAAAAGAGAGAACCATTCGCATGCTAGCGCGTGAATATCAAAATGGGGTGCATGTGCACCTTTTACAAACTAGAGGTATATTAGAAGTTACTTTTAAAACCACAAGGGGTGTTAAAGCTCCTTTTTGAAACCATAGGAGGCTGAGGTGCATTTTTCCCAAACTAATAGTGACATAAATATATTATTTTATCAAATGACCAATGAAAATAGGGAAAAAAGTGAATTAAATTTGACCATGTAAATAGTAAAGAGGCAAATTTATTTGTAAACATAAAATTCTTCTAACTAGTTTCCAAGTTTCAATCTTTAAATTGTAGTCTTCCGAGTTCCGACTTTATCTCTAGATTTTACCGTTGGAGTCACAAAAAATGGGCAAAGTTTGGAAGATAATCCTTGAAATTCGACTCATAACAATACTCCACTATTTAAAAATTATAGGAAATTTTATTAAATTTTTATGTTTTATTGTTTTGTAGAATTTTTGACGTAGTTTTTAAATATGTAAATTTTATTTTTTATTTGTAGATCATTATTTAAAATAAATTGAATTGAAAAAATTCAAAAAATTACTTCGTTTAGCGTAATGCTGCTTACATTTTGGGACGGAAGGAGTAAAAAACAATTATTTTCTGAAAATAAAAATAACAATTACTTCAAAATAATTTTATTTGAAAAATAAATCCAGACACATAAAAATTATTTTTTGTAATTGTAAAATAAAACCAAAAACTTGAAAATCAATAAAATAAAACCAATTATTTTATACTCCGTATAATTTATGTGTTAACTTTAATTTCTTATACTCCGTATTAAAGTTGTGATAGTTTAAAAACGTTTAATTTTTTACGTGGAGTATAAATTTGGGTCGGGGTAGCTTAATTTTATTTATAAATAAATACATTTTTTTAATGTTAAAAAACATTTTAAAAAGTAAAAAACAAAAAAATATAGACTGAGATAGGTTTTAACACTAAAAATTAAATATGATCTTAAAAACATATTATATTAAGGAAAATTTACCTAAATAGTACTAAAACATAGTGACTATCTCAATGTAGTACCATATGTTTTTATTTTCCAATGTAGTACCATTATTCAATATTCACTGGTCATTGTTCAACTAAATGTCCAACAACATTGTTCAAACTAAATGTAGTACCATTATTACTGGATATTATTCCTGCCATTAGACATTATTGAAGTACTATTTAAATTAAAAAAATTAAGTACTACATTAAAAAAGAATATATGTTTTAATACTATATAGTGCAAATTTCATTTATATTAATGTAAAACGTAAAGAAAAACCAAGGATATTAGCATTAAAAACCTTTAAAAAAGAGATTTTATGTTTATAAATTTTTAATGGTTAGTTATATTTATTAGCTAGAGTAATAAATTTAGTAGAAAAATCAATATCTAATGCAATTATATACTCCGTATTAGATAATCGATTTAATATAAATGGAGTTAATGTAGTAAAAGATGGTGCAATAGTAATGTAATTGGGATAATTTTTTTTGCAAAAATTTAGAAATAAATTAAAATAGTAAAATGTTGAGGTGAAAGAATAGTGATATATGCACTCCATAATAAAATTAAAGGGAGTAAGATTTTTGTTTAAAAATTTATTAAACAAATAACTATTAGAAATAAATATTTAAAATAAATAAAATGGTGAGTTGACAATATTTTTACTATTTGAGCATCCCGATAAATTTTGTTTACTTGTATATTTTTATTGGTCATTTGATAGAATAGAATATTTTTTCCGTGTCTTGTTATATAGAAGTTTCTATATAGTTTTTAAATATGTATTTTGTACCTTTTATTTTTTACTATAGATACAATCAATTTTTTAAAGAAATGGAATTGTATACATTGTTCGAAGTTTGAACTTCGAACAATGTAAATAAATTGGATGTAAGAAGTACTTAGTAATTATTCCCTTCGTCTTAATTTCAATTGTCTGTTTCGATTCAACATATTTGACTGATGTTATTTCAGAAATCATCTGAAATAGGACTAAAATATAGAAAAAAGTACAAAATATGACTTTCATGTTTTTTTCCCCAAAATAGGACTTTGCACTGTGGTTATATGGTTGTAATGTAGCATTGTACATGTGCACATTACTATACTTTTTGGTAATATACATGACCATATTTGGTAATGGAAATACATTTTAAATCCTATTTCAGAAATATAAATATGAAAGTCCTATTTTGTCATATTTTCAATGTTTTTGTTCTACTTTAATTTTTCTTTCATGCTATTTTAAAATCATTTTATATGAAAAATGTTGTAGAGCTTAAAAATTACAATTACATATTTAAAAAATATATCAAAAGACCTACAAAGCTAGTATTGACATGCATATATTACTTTATCAAATAATTAATGAAAATAGGAAGAGAAAGTGAATTAGAAAATATGAAGTGCATAAATCATGAAGTGCACAAAAAAAAATAAAAAAAGAGTTCAATTAGTAAAATATGAAGTGCATAGATCAACAACAACAACAACAACAACTCAGTTGGATCCCACAATAGTAGGGTCTGGGGAGGGTGTGTGTACGCAGACCTTGTCCCTACTCGGAAGTAGGGAGGCTGTTTCGAAGAGACCCCCGGCTCCACCTGCACAAAAATATGGAAGGGAACACAATATAGCCCATATAAAGCGCCAAGTACAAGCAACAAGTACAAGGAATAGCAAAAGATTCTAAACAAATACAACACACTACAAAACAACCTCTACAACACCGAGCTCCTATCCAACTACTCTAATCCTAGTTTTCCAAAGGTTCCCATCTAAGGCCATATCCTCAGTCAGGTTGAGAAGTCCTAAATCCTGCCTAATCACGTCCTTCCAATTCTTCCTGGGTCTACCCCTTCCCCTACTTCCC
>OOIL02006828.1:182454-274365 GCA_900332095.2 Cuscuta campestris | reverse complement strand
GCAACTTATCTTCCACCGGTGCCATGCCTACCTGACGTCGAATGACTTCGTTCGTAATCTTATCCAACCTTGTCTTACCACACATCCATCGTAACATCCGCATCTCCGCTGCATGCAAACGACGCACATGAGTCTTCTTAACCGCCCAACACTCCGCCCCATATAACATAGCAGGTCTGACTACAGATCGATAGAACTTACCTTTCATTCTGGGCGAAATCTTCGGATCACACAACACCCCTGAAGCTAACCGCCATTTGGCCCAAGCCACTCCAACACGGTGTCCAACATCCCCATCTAACTCCCCATCAGCCTGGATTACCGAGCCAAGATATCGAAACATGTCTACCTTAGGTACTAGATGAGAGTCAATCCTGACTTCCACCTCTGATTCTGTATCCCGGCCGCTGAAACGACATTCCATGTACTCAGTCTTGCTCCTACTTATTCTGAAACCTTTAGTTTCAAGGGCAAGGCGCCATAGTTCCAACTTATCGTTTAGTCCCTCACGCGTGTCGTCGATAAGCACAATGTCATCCGCGAAAAGCATGCACCATGGGACCCCTTCTTGAACACCTTGAGTTAGGACATCCATCACCAAGGCAAACAAAAAAGGGCTAAGGGCAGACCCCTGGTGCAACCCCATCCCTACCGAAAAAGAATCTGAGTCGCCCCCAGAAGTCCTTACTCTGGTCATAGCCTTATCGTACATATCCTTGATCGCCTCAAGGCACCTCCATAAGACCTCCCTTGGCACCCTATCATACGCCTTCTCAAGGTCAATAAACACTATATGGAGATCCTTCTTCCTAGCCCTATACTCTTCCATTAACCTCCTCATGAGATGAATGGCCTCTGTAGTCGATCTGCCAGGCATGAAACCAAACTGGTTCTGATCATATGAAGTGCATAGATCATTACCCAAAAATGGAATCCGTGGAAAAAGATGAGAAAAAGATTGTGTTGGGGTTATGATTTTTGAGACGGTTTATCATTTTCCAATCTTTTTCTTTTGAAAAAGGTTGTGGGGTTATCAGTATTGAGACGGTTTAGGGAAAAGATTGTGCGGTTATAATTTATTAATCAGTGCCTATTTGCATTTTTGAAAAAAAAAAACATGTTAAAAGCGAAATGACGGGAGAGGATGGAGAGTATAAATGCATGCAACATGTTCACGGTTTTCCTATCCAATCAACTAACAAAAGTTGCCTCGTGGAAAAATTCCCGACCCGAACACATTCCTGATCTCCTTCAACCACTTAATTTTAACTTTGAAGTCAAATTAATGGGTGTGATCGAAGGAGTTGGAGATGTGTTCGAGTTGGGGCAGATGGAGAGGAATTAAGGAGATAGGAACAATCAATTTTATGAATTAAACACCGTAATGGTTCCAGACATCTCATGATATGAGATTTCAATGTCATAAGAATTCTAGTGCTATTATATTAGTGAGAGCTTTTAAGAGATCATTAAAAGGTACTGATTTCAAATTTAAAAAGATCAAATACATAAAAAATAAAATATACTCCCTCTGTCCACCATAGATCTTCTCAGACATTATTCACAGGGTCAAACTTTACTCACTTTGTTTGCTCAATTTTATTAGTCAATTCATAAAATAATATAGTCTTGTCACCTCTAGTTTTGTAGAACTTTTCATGTAGTTTATTACTATATAAATTTTATTTTAAAATTTTACTCCTATAATCAATTAAATTGAATTGAAAATAAAGTCGATCAAGGCTCGTAACGCATAATGGGAAGATCATGGACAAAGGGAGTAATAAATTAAAAGAAGCAAAACATAGAGTAAATTACCACAGTTCTTACTGAATAAACAAATGTCAATATACAAACACCAACTAGTGAAGTAGAAATTCAAAGGTGTAGATTGAGTATCACACAATAACACACGTCATCAAAAATTCAAAACCACTCTGAAAAAAATAAATTGACATTTTTCGCACTGTAGCCTTCCGTGTATTAGGTATCACCAAATAAATTGACATTTTTCCAAACACGCCGTTAAAGTTTGCCCCCATTAATGTTGCCAGAACCTTCCATTATTATTATGAACTCTGTGCAAATAAATTCAACTCATCGGAGTTAATTTTGGGGTTTTTTTGCTGTTGAGGTCTGTTAATGGCGGATAAAGTGAAGCAGATTCTGGCAAAGCCGATCAAGTTGGCGGACCAGGTGAGCAAGGCCGCGGAGGAGGCGTGCTCGTTCAAGCAGGATTGCGCCGAGCTGAAGTCCAGGACGGAGAAGCTCGCGGCGCTTCTCCGCCAGGCCGCGCGGACCAGCAGCGATCTCTACGAGCGGCCGACGCGCCGGATCGTCGACGACACCGGCCAGGTCCTGGAGAAGGCTCTGGCCATAGTCCTCAAGTGCCGCACCCACGGCGTCGTCAAGCGCGTCTTCACCATCATCTCCGCCGCCTCCTTCCGGAAGATGCAGTCGCAGCTGGACAACTCGATCGGCGACGTTTCGTGGCTCCTCCGCGTCTCCGCCTCCGCCGACGAGCGCGTCGGCGAGCACCTCGGACTCCCGCCAATCGCCGCCAACGAGCCGATCCTCTGCCTCATATGGGAGCAGATCGCGATTCTCCACACCGGCTCGGCCGACGACAAGTCCGACGCCGCGGCGTCGCTGGTCTCCCTCGCTCGCGACAACGACCGTTACGGGAAGCTGATCGTCGAGGAAGGCGGAGTGGGCCCGCTCCTGAAGCTCCTGAAGGAAGGCAAAGTAGAAGGTCAGGAGAACGCCGCTCGAGCAATCGGGCTGCTGGGACGAGATCCGGCCATCGTCGAGCACATGGTTCACGCCGGCGTCTGCCAGGTGTTTGATAAAATGCTCCAAGAAGGGCCGATGAAAGTTCAAGCCGTTTTAGCCTGGGCTATATCAGAACTGGCTTCCCATTTCCCCAAATGCCAAGATCTCTTTGCCCAGAACAATATTGTCCGCTTACTGGTTGGCCATATCGCATTCGACACCGTCTTGAATCACAGCAAGTATGCCATTCCCAGCAAGGCGACTTCCATTCACGCTCTGGTTTTAGCCAGCAATGAGAATTCTCTCAACAAAAACAATGCCCGGATCAACGACAATGGCGACGAAGACCATAAGAGTAGAATTGCTCATCCCATGGAGAACAACAGGAAACAAACCCAGAACCATAATGTCGTCATGAATACATTGGCAATGAGAAACACGGCTAAGAAAGTCCATTTCAGCAGTCATCACCATTACAGTCATGCCAGGGAGCTTGAAGATCCGGCAACGAAGGCGTATATGAAGGCAATGGCCGCAAGAGCATTGTGGCACCTATGCAAAGACAACCCCCAAATTTGCCATAGCATAACGGAGTCTAGAGCCATGCTATGCTTCGCGGCCCTTTTGGAGAAAGGGCCCGACGACGTCCGGTACAACTCTGCCATGGCTGTGATGGAGATCACAGCCGTGGCAGAGAAGGACGCCGACCTGAGAAGGTCGGCGTTCAAGCCTAGCTCTCCAGCATGCAAGGCGGTCGTCGACCAGATGCTGAGGATCATCGAGGAACCCGTCCCGAACCTCCTCGTGCCTTGCGTCAGGACGATCGGGAACCTCGCGAGGACGTTCCGGTCGACCGAGACGAGGATGATAAGCCCCCTAGTGAGGCTTCTAGAAGACCAAGAAACCGAGGTGTCCAACCATGCCGCGGTTTCCCTCGTGAAGTTTGCGTGCACGGAGAACTACCTTCACATGGATCACTCCAAGGCGATCATAGCGTCCGGCGGGGCCAAACACCTGGTCCAGCTCGTCTACTTTGGCGGGCCCGCAGTCCGGGGACCTGCATTGGCGCTGCTCTGCTACATCGCCAAGCACGTCCCGGACTGCGAAGAGCTTGCCAAGGCAGAAGTTCTAATGGTTCTTGAGTGGGTGGCAAAGCAGCAGGGCTTCTTGGTTCAAGATGAGAAGGTGGAGACATTGTTGCAAGAAGCTAGGAGTAGGGTGGAACTTTATCAGTCCAAAGGCTTATCAGGGTTTGCACACTACTAGGAAATTTTTGAACATTTTTTTACCTCAAGCTTTGAAAAATGTGTTGGACAGTTTTTTTTTGCAATTAAGGTTCCTAATTGAATGGTCTTAGATTGAATGAAATCTATCCTCTTTCATCTTTTTGAAGGATCATATATTAAATAACTACGACTTATAAAAAAGAAATTAGAGAAAAAGAAGAAAACAAAAGAGAAAGAAAATAGAGAGAAGAAGACGAAGAAAATAGAGCACAGGGGCAAAAATGTCAAGAACACATTGTGATGCACAAGAATAGGACCTTTTAGACCCCATCCATGTAAAAACAAAAATTAGTCTCATTCATGTAAACTAACAATAATTTAGTCTTATCTTAAACAATTTTCTCTTATATTTTACTCAAGTTTTAATAACAAAATTTCACACTTCCAAGCATGTGTTCTTTTAGTTTTATAAAAATAAAAATTAAATTGATGGAATAAATGCCATATTTCCATGAAGTTGCATTTCATAAATTTCTTTAGATACCTCAACACTTAGGCTTTGTAAGCAACCTTTTTAATTAGCGTTAGCATTTTAAATAAACATTTTAAAGTGTAGATTAACTTTAAAATTATTACAGCCAAATACTGCCATTAGATAAACTTTTCCAGAACGCTAAAATTATTTCCAAACATACCCTTGTGTGATTCTATATCAGACTCACACTTTGAAAATGAGACCTAAAAACTCGAAAACCTCATTTCAAACAGGAGTAAACAAATCTTAGATTATGTGCAATCTTAGGTCTGTGACAAAAAAAAAGTGTATAATTCACTTATTTCTCATACCTCTTGTAATTATTGAATGGAAAAGTACCCAATAAATGTTTAATTATTTATTGAATCATTATTCAACTTTGAAAGATACACACAATGTTGAACAACAAAATGACATGATTGCCCACATCTCCCACTAACATACACACAAAACACTCCCAATGGATATATGATGTTTTTTTCTCTTTTTCTTTCAAACCCAACTAACTTTAGAGCCTTCTTTTTTTTTTTGGCATCTTTGTATCTTCTTCAATGGCAAACACACGCTTCTTCTATTCGGTTTAAGACCCCGTTTGGATTGAGTGTCGGGAGGAGTAAAAGAGAAAAAAGAGTGACATGTACACTTCCAAACAAGGTCCCTTTTGCTTACTCTTGTTTGCTCTTACCTTTTCAAACTTACTCCTCGTCCAAACGCAGCCTTATTAGTGTCGTGGGCCTGGCCTTGAAGATGGGCTCGCGACGTTCCGAGAGCCCAGACTAGCGGTCCTTAAAAGCTTGCGGAACTCCAACAAGCTTATCCTCCCGTCTTTGTCAATGTCTGCTTCTTCCAAGAGTGGGTCTATGGAGCCTCTTAATCCAGTGTGCTGCAACAAATCAAAGTCATTTTTTTTATTTATTCATGTCATTTTATTTACTGCTGAGTAATATATTTTCATGCCATTTTAATTATCTGTACTCCGTAAAGAAAGAAATTCAAGCATATGAAAATAAAAATTACTGTAAATAGTAACCATATTTTTTCTAAAATTATTATTCAAGCATGCGGATAATGGACTAAATCAAAGTCATCTTAAACTTCTCCTGTTTATTACTTTTCCTTTTCCTAGTATTTTTTTTAATGATTCAAACGTACCCTTAGGGTCCGTTTGGAACCTGAAAAAAATACTAAGGAAAGAAAAAGGGATGGAAATGATTCGACCATAGTGCAAATTTTGATGGGAAGAAGTGGTATGACATAAAAGATACCACCTTTGTCTGAGAATATTCCTCTGGACAATTTTTTATCATCAATTAAATAAAAATTATATTGCATATTAGTCGAGAAATTATTTCATTAGATTTATTTTACAGAAGACTTTCAGAAAATATATTACTCCGTATTATATTAATATGCAATGCAAATTTAATGTCATTGATGGTTAAAGTGCGTCTATTTACTAATCTTTTACATTGTCCAAGCTCAAAGACTTTACACACCATTCAACCCAAAATGCTATTTATATAAATACCACTTCATATTTTCATATTGTTTACGATCTAATATCTATATAGTGGATTAGAGTTGGAGTGCTAAGAAAAAAAAACAAGAAAAGAATAGGCTGACCATTTTAAGTTCATCTGAAGTAATATATCCATCTCCGTCAATGTCAAATTTCTGAAAAGCAGCTTGTGATCTCTGCTCCCACTTTTCTGAGTTGTGTTCTTCCATCTGATTCACGTGTAAAGTCGCTGCAACAAACTCCTGGAAATCCACAAGCCCGTCCGTGTTGCTGTCGATCTATCACCACCAATAAAATTGAATCATTAATAAACTATGTGAAAAGTCAAAATGAAAGTTCTTTAATTTAAATAATCACGGGTTATTTTGACACCCAATGGGCCCACCTTGGGGTCGTTCCTACCCACACGTAAACCCTCCNAGTCCACACCCCCCCCCCCCAAGACCCCCTATGGGTGACAATTCATTGCCAAAGAGGGCTAGAAGGGTTAGGATTTGTGGGAGCTTAGGGAGTAGGAACCACTTCTGTCCTTGGTGTCAAACGGATCACCATAAGAAGCATAAAATGGACTGGTGTGGTCCTTGGTGTCGAAAGAACCAGACTCAATAAATAAATCATAATTTAAAAAAAAAGAAGGTACCGCTTGAAGAATCTCAAGAACACGTGACTCTTTCATCTTCCAAGGAAGATCCTTAGCGAGAGCCTGCAATAAAACAAATGATGTTTCATGACTTTCATCCCCACCAAAAAAGAAGATTTTTTCCCACTTTTGGACCAACTACTAGCTCATTCCCACTTGTAGTCCCCAACTTTCATATTTTTTTCACTTTGGCGCACAAAAATCTTTTCTTTTTCTTTGCAGTTTTTGGTCCTTTCCGGGCACTTATCTAGAAAAAATCAACATAAATATGTTTGGGAAGGAAGCTAGAGTAGCAAGAAATCCATAATTGTGCAACAAACCTCAAAAGGTGGAAATGACTTTATAGTCGTCGGACCAAAAGTGGAATTCAAAATTGAATTAATATAAACAAGCATCATAAACACGGCGTTAACAAGGCATTGCATGATATAATGAGGGAGGACCATGCTAGGGGCACCCGCACCTTCTCACAGACACCCATTATTGTTCAATGTTTGTGAGAAGGTTGGGGTGACTTTAGCATTTTCCTAATGAGGAAACATACCTGTCTCATTTCTTCAAGAGTAATTACGCCATTTTTATCAACATCAATGGCAGAAAATTGATCTTTGAGGTCAGCCAACTCCTCCTCGTGAAGTGTACCCGCTAATGCCTGCAATATGATCAGACATTCTGTAAATAGAAAAAGAAAAACAACAAAAGAAACAAAAAAAAAGTGCAAAAAGAAGTAAAAGACTCAAAAATTGCACTTTGAGTCCCTCGCTTGTTTGACAATATGTAATGTACAGCACTTGTCTTTCAGATTTTATAAATTAACTCCCTCAGTTATACTTATACTTGTCTCTCACATTATGATCACTATTTAGTACCCCCTCTATCCCATATAATGGTTCCAAATATGCACAAGATTTCAATAGGATGGACTAATTGTATTGAAATTTAAACAATTGAGGGACTAGATTTACGAAAAAAAGATGAAAGATTCTTTTAGGGACAGGAAGTACGTCTCAGATTGCATAATATCACACGATTCAGGAACTACGATTGTGATTTCCCCAGAAAGATATGAAGATTACCCTTAACGCGAACTGCTTTAGATGACCATACTTGACAAAGTCGCGCATGTTCGACAGTACTGAAATGTCTAAAGGTATGTCAGATGCATTCCCACCTTCTCGGACCCATGGATGTGCTGCAAATGTTTTGAATATGTAAGTATGAAGTAATCCATTTTCATACCTCAAAGTTTCCTCCCTATTTTGTTTCCCTAGCTTTATATGTGGATCCAAACATACCCTTAAAAGAGAGAAAAAAAGAAGAAAATATTCAGTAACATAGTACTTACAAAGGGCCTGAGCAGCAGTGAGTCTGATACGAGGATCTTTCACCAATAATTTCTTAACAAAATCTTTACCACTGTTGCTTATGCTTGGCCATGGCTTGCGTCGAAAATCGGGCTTATTTCTAAGGACCTAAGCATAAAACAAAAGTAGCAAATTAGAACATGCACACATATACACAAGGGGGAACACGCCATCTTTGAATATAGCATTGCATTTGAAATAAAAGAACAAATCCTATACCTCTTTGAATATGCCATCTTCAGTCTTGTCCCAAAAGGGCCGCCGGCCACAGAGCAAAATATAGGTTATTACGCCGATGCTCCAAACATCTGATTCAGGGCCAGATCTACGCTTCAATACTTCTGGGGCAACATAATATGCACTACCAACAATATCTTTGAACTTCTTCCCTGCATCGATGATGATTTTTTTTACCAAAAGAACATAGTTTTGGTTGTTTTGAATTACACTATAATATTTAACTATAAATACGAGAGAGAAAGACCAATCACTTCGACATCGAAATACCTGGTCGTATGAAATCTGAAAGACCAAAGTCGGTGGCTTTCAACGGAGAATCCGCTTTTGGTGATTTGAAAAGAAAATTCTACATTAAAGAAAAGTGTGTGAAGGAAGCAGAATATAAAGAAAGACCCCAATTAGGCTCAGTTTGGATTGTGTTAGGAGGGGTAAAGACTAAAGAGAGAAAGTAATAGTGAGTACTTTTCCTTACCCTATTGGGGTATAACAATAATAACATATAAGGGAGAGTAAGATGTACACTTCCAAACAAGGTTTCTTTGCTTACTCTTATAGTCTTATTTACTATTTACCATTCACACTTATTCTCACACTTATTCTCCATCCAAACAGAGCCTTAGTATCGGTTTGGATGCAGGGTTTTGGAGGGCTAAGTCTCTATCTTGATAAAAATTATGAGATTTTGTTTGTTAAAGATTCTATTCATCAAGAAATTTCCAAAACCCTCCATCCAAACTGATCCCTATGAAGGTATGAATGGATGATACCTCGGGTTTCATATCACGGTGCACCAAACCGTGTAAATGACATTCTGCTGCAACTTTGAGCATCTGCCTCACTACAATTGCTGCATCCTTTTCCGTATAACGGCTGTCTTTTCTAATTACAGGAAACTATTTGTAAGTCCTATATGGATTATACATTTTAATCAGGAATTCATATAAGAGAAGAACACACACTGCAACCAAAGTGAGTGTTGAGGGGGGGGGGAACTTACTTGGCCAAAATTCGGTCCAGTAATTCTCCGCCTTCACATAACCTAAAAGAAAACAAGATTATTTTTAAATAATTTAATCAAACACTTGTAACTAAGTAGAGTAAATTGTAAGCAAAGAGACTTACTCCATTACAATATATACATGATTCTCATCCTCAAATGCATTATGAAATTGAACCACATTTTCATGACCAGCCAAGGCCTTCAATATTCTGACTTCGCGTCTGACATCCTCTACAGCTACGGGAAGAAGCATCTGTCATGACTCTCTGGATTTGTTAGAATAAGTTCCACCAATTTTTTTTTATTAAAAGAGAAGGCGCAATCTAACTCAAAAACACATGTCATTAAGCATCATAGTTCAAACAGATGCAATTAACATTAAAAAAAATGCAATTGCGTAACAAAAACAACAGAAAGGGGAAAAAATCTAAACTTTATCCCAACAATCAAAGCAGTAATCAAGTAGAGAGCATTTTCTACAGCTGTAATTCACAGCTCAAAAGATTTAACAACAAATTAACACTGCTCTGTCAAGAATATGCTCCAATATGATTAAAAAAAATAAGGTCAGATCAAATCAAATAAAAGCAAATAATATAAGAGGACAGGGAACAAAAAGAGGACCTTGTTCTTATCAATCCTCTTAACAGCAACACGATCTCCGCTGGACTTGTCAGTGGCAACATAGGTGTACCCGAATTGGCCATGTCCCAATAGCTTACCAAGACTGTACCTTTCATCAAAATTCTTGTCATACCCAAAATCTGTTCTTTTCCCATAAGCAACAACCCCACTCTTCCTGGGATTCTGCTGATTCCCCTCGCGCCCTTCCTTTCCGGCCTTGTGTGCAGAACAATGCGGCGGATTTGTGGCTGCAGCCTTGCGGATGTTCACGGCGGCGGTGCCGGAAGAAGTTGCGCGGCTGCTGTTAGAACCGCTGACTTTCGAAGTTGAAACGCAGCTACCCATTCCTCGGAATACGAGTAAATCCAAGGATCTGTCCTCGCAGTAACTCCAGAAAGGCTCAGGAAACTGCTGGTGGCGATACGCGGATACATGCAGGGAGAAGGAAAAAGGGGGGAGATGGGGGAAATGAATATATACAGATCAGAGAAGAAAATGCGAGGGACAATTATGAGGAGAGAGATCTAGGGAGGAGGAAGGTTTGGTGTACGGAGGAGGAAGAAGAGAAGAAGGTGGGGGGGTTTGGCTATGGGGGTCAAAAATCAAGAAAGATGTTGGGAGGAAAGAGAACCCCTAAGGCCAGGGACTTCTGGGCGCAAGAAAACCTGTTCCCCCCCTAGGCCCCTTTTTGCTTCTTCCTTCCATTTTGAATTTTTGGTGCTATTTTAGTACTTGAGTTAAGCCTGTCTGGGAACAGTTTTTTCGATTAGTGTTGGTGTAGATTAATTCTGAAAACACTAACGTTAAAGGCTACTGTCGAATAACATTTTCAAAACGCTAACGCTAATCTCTAATGCTGATGTCAAACGAGGCCTTATGCATATTATTCTAAGTGTTTTGTAGGGTGAAATTTTCAAGAGAAATTTACCTGAGTAGGACTAAAACATAATGACTTTCCCAATATAGAATCATATGTTTTTATTTCCCAATGTAGGACCTTTGGTCATTATGAAGTAGTCATTATTCAAGTAAATGTTCATCATTATTGGACATTATTTCTTCCACGAGGTCATTATTAAATCATATTTAGAGAATAAAAAAGTTTAAGTCCTACATTAAGAAAGTCATTATGTTTTAGTCCTATTTAGTGCAAATTTCACAATTTTCAAAGGGAGGACTTAAAATTTTCAAAGGGATGTTGGATTGGGATTATGATAACTTTGGATGGGTAAGAATCACTAGATTGGGTCATAAGACATTTAGCCTGATCTACATTAAAAGATTAAACGTAATCGATTATTTAGTTCAACTCAAAAAGTTATATATAAATTGATTTTTACTTCAACGTTCGATGTGGGATACATTTTTTCTTAAATGAACAATCGGGTCATTCTGAATCTAAATGGTTAACCACTTGAAAATGGTCTCCCTTCCCCTTGATACAAATGTTTAAAAATGCATCGACAACACTTGAAGGACTCTGAGTCGCTTGGTATCAACTTCCTGACAAACAATCGGGTAAAATGGGTCACCGATCGTTGGTTACGTACTTCAATTCATACGCACAACTAGACTAAAGACTTACTTGGACCGCGAGAAAAGAACATCTAGACGGATACATTAACAATCAATGTGAGCCAATACATGCTCTGATACGCTAATAGAGTTTTGGATAGAATAAAAGTCACTTGATTTTGTCATTAAATATTTAGACTGAACCACATTAAAAGAAAAGAACTCACCTGTGTAAGCTGTTAGCCAATGAGAATATGAGATTTTAAAAGTTCTATTTGCTTTCTTTCTAATGTACTGCGCAGTTATTGTAGCAATTTTTGGAGAAAGGAGAATTCTATGGTACTTTGAGATAAATATATACGCCTTGAAAAGCTTAGCTTCCAAAAGGTCCTTGGAATGGAATCACTTAAAAATTCCCATAAAGAGTGTACTCAAAGTCTCATTTGTAAATTGTTCTAAATTAAAACATTTCTTTCTCTTTTTTGTTGAAAGAATATCTGGGCTCTATAGACCTCATTCAATTCCTCTGGTACATTTTCTCCTTTTTCACTTACTCCCTCCCTCCTATAATAATTATCTACTATACTATTTATAAAAAATTAAACTAATACTAGTATCTTATGTCCTTTCAAAAAATACTTGTATCTAATATAAACAGATCACACTCGTTCATTTCCCCCGAAACTCTAAATGAAAAATTGATAGTTCCTAATCTCCAAACTCCCACTCTAAACACCCTAGCTACCGCATCCCATTCCAGGATTTTCAGCCCGAACTCTATGCCCCAACCTAGACCACCATCTTACCTCCTCGAAATGTGTGACTATTTCCATTGCATAAAAGCCACACATTTCAAGGGAGAATGAGGAGGGGGGGGGTCTAGAGTTGGGACGCAGGAGTCGGGTTGGGGTGGAGGTGCGGTGGGGTTTTAAAAGGGGGGCGGGTTAGGAGCTATATGAATCATCAATTTTGCGAATGAAGTATTAGAGGAGCTCCGAACGAGCGAGTGTCATTCGTTGACACTAAATACTAGTGTCAAGAGAATCTTGCCGTTGTAATCTTTATTTATTTTCATTTTCATTGATGGTTTAATAAAATAAAATAGTATTGGCATTATTTGTTTCATACCCTGATTATAATTTTTTATATAAATTTTACATATAGAAATTTTATTTATTAAATTTATACAAATCTCTATATAATTGAAAATAACTTTATTCAAACATATTTATACGAAAGTATTGCATTAGTCATTATTATGGGACAAGGGAGTATTTTGCAATGAATAAGATATTTAATCACGTCATATATAATGATAGATAGATTGGGATCGATCAAATTAAAAAATGAGTTTTTTCATGACTAAATTATTTTTAATTAATAATTTAAGCAACATTTGGTGAAAAATATTTAGAGTCAGACGTTTCTGGGAACAATATTTTCAATTACCATTAATATTATGAATAAATTTTTGACAATATTGATTAATTTTAAAAATGTTAAAGTTTAACAATGTCACTAATTATTTTTTTTAATTATAAAGTAAACTTTGAAATTTTGGTCAAATACATACACAATATTTTCTCAAAACTATTCTAACAAGCAACACAATATACATACACTATATATATATATATATATATATATATATATATATACACGCGCGCACACACACATACGTACGTACGTACATACATACATACAATCCACTAAGACACCTAGTAGTATATAAAATTGTTTTATATGCGATTATGGAGTATAAAAAAAATCACCACTTCCACCATCATTCCACTTTGATTTATTGATCACAACATTATTGTCATTTTTCAAACCTATTTAAGTTTATAGCTCTAAGTTTCAACATGTCTCATTTTTTTGTTGGAATTAATTAATTAAATTAGAAATTAATCAACTTAACATTTTTGGTAATATGATCATTGTAAAATTTGCACCGAATAAGACTAAAACATAAATCATTTCCAATGTAGGACTTAAACATTTTTATTTTATAAATAGTATATTTATCAATAATGACTTTATCAATTTAGAATCATACGGAGTATATTTTATTTACTTGAATAATGACCCCTACTATATATTGGTAAATAAAAACATATGGTCCTATATTGATAAAGTTATTATATTTTAGTCATATTTAGATAAATTTCTCATGATCATTTGTTTCAATATATTTTATTCGTTGCCAAATAATTGTAACACTTAACGGTATTATACAGAATAATATTTGTACTTTTTTAAAAAAGAAAGCGTGTGGGGGTGGGGGTGGGGGTTACATCAATTTAATGGAATTAGATAATAATAATAATAATAATTTCTGCTCTTTTTTCTTTATTTAAATAACACACGGGTAGAAATTAATTGGTTGTACTCGTTTTATTTATTTATTATTCCGTACGTTAACTTAGCTTACTCACTCGGTATCGCCCCCTAGAAGTAACTTCGAAGGTAGTGAATTGGATATTGTCTCTCATCCAAGTTATGCTATTTCATTATAATTATTTTAAATTTAATATTTCATAATATTTTTTAAGAATAAGATGAAATTAAAAAATATATGTACTTAAAAATGGCATTAAAAAATGTGATCTGACTATACTATTTTTTTAAAATAAGATAAGTAACAAAAATAATTAAAGAAATGAATAAAACTTGATCGTGTGAATTGTGAACAAGCACCACTTCGTATAATTCTGGATGAAATAAGTAAATATAGTTTGATTTTTTTTTCCGTCAAGTTGTGACACTCTTTGACCATGAATTAAATACAGTTTAAATAATTAACTATTATAAAATTTTGATATTTCAAGACTATATTTTTAAAATAAACCCGATTTTACAAAATTCACATTATAACTAAGTATATTTTTCTCATAATTTATGGTCAAAGGGTGCCTGATCAAAAAACTTAGACCGTGTCAATTTTATAGGGACAAAGGTAGTATTCTTGTATATACATGATTCCGATGGCCAGTTCGTTCCGCCATCAATTTTTTTTTTAAATATTATTTTGTGATGAGATATAAATTATTTTTTAAAATATATAATGGCATAAATGTTCCGCCTGCAGGTGTTTAAGTCGTGATGCAGAAAATTTAATGGCATAAAATAGAAGGGAAAATAAATAAAGCTTGAAACGATGATTAAGGACATGGGTGGCCCGGAGGGTGTACAAAGTGGCCAACCGTACAGGGCTCCTTAAAATTTAGGGCACCATATTTTTAAATTTGTTAATAATTTTAAAGCAAAATTATTCTAAAAAATAAAATAAGGCACAAAATGTAAATTTTGGACCAGGCCAATTTTATTTTTTCATTTTTCGGGGCCGGCTTTGATTAAGGACTTGATTTTGGAACAATAAAATGAAAAGAAACACATGCCAATCAATTACTGCCCTCTAAACTTAAGACCATGAGACATTAAGTCGTTAACTAAACCATCATTTTGACTAATCTTTAATTTGACCTTCAAACGATGATTAAGGACTTGATTTTGGAACTCCATCATCATGATGAGATCGTGCACTGAGTCACCCACACAAAAACAAATTATCATATTGACATTTAATTTGATCCAAAAAAATGGAATCATGTAAATACAAAAAATATTCCCTCTCTTCTTATAAGAATGTCATAATTTGATTTTTTTGTTAAACTGTGTTTTCTTTTGATCATAAATTATGGAAAAAATATATTTGGTTATAATATAAATTTAGTAAAGTATAGTATTGAAATATCAAAAATTTATAATATTTAACTATTTTAAACTATATTTAATTCATGGTTATAATATATTTCTGAAATATCAAAATTTTATACATTTAACTATTTTAAATAATATTTGAAAAATAACTTTCATTTTAACTTTTGGTAAATTTAAAGAGTGTATTTTATATTAGACTTGCAATGATTAGATCAAATTAGATTAGAACCAATGAGACAAGTTGAATTGAAGAAAAGAAAGTCCTCTACTTTGTTACTTTTGCTTTTGGTTTGCTTTTTTTCTTAGTTTTTATTCATGATGAGTCTTTCGAAAGACTATCTTTCTACTGCTTAAATAATTAAGGAATTCAAGGAATAAAATTAAAATAAAAAACTTAAAAAGTTGTGCATAGTACGTTTTTTTTATTAAGGTTATGTCATATTATACTGAAATGTTCCAATAATATAAGGTCATGTTCTCCTCAACTTATTTTTTCACTTATTACTTATTCTTATTAAAATTAGATGAGATCAGAAACAACTTTAAATATAATTACATTTAAATCAGATTAGATCGAAATTTATTTAAATTTGATAAAATTTATTCAGATCAGGTGAAGAGAACATGACCTAAGTCAATAAGACGTTAATTTCAAAAAATTGAGTATGAAATGTTCTCTATATATAAAACACACCACAAAAAAATTAATTCAAACATGCATTCAAATAATTCAATGAAAAAATTATAACATAGAAAAATACAATTTAAGTATATCATTATTTAGTTTACTTATCACATTATAAATATATCACTTTCAGATTTTAATGAGCTAAGTGTTTTCAACCATTGTAGTTGGGCACTTGGGCAACATTTGTTATGACCGAGGTCACTTTTCTTTTATTAGCGAGGGACCCTCTTTTAATTTATTACCTTAATTTTTTCTTTAATAGTGTCTTGTGTCTCATATCTTTCTAATTTATTTAACTTTTTACGGTCTGATGTAATACTTTGATCATTAATATCTCTATCTTTATACAAATATAGATTACAAAAATATGATATTTTAAAATTGTGTTTCAAATTAAATCCATTGATATTAAATTTATGATACAAATTAATATATTTTTTCCATAATTTGAGATCAATGTTTAAAAATATAGACCAAAAAATTAATATATAAAAAACATGAGATGAAAGGAGTATATATCCTTTATATGTAATATTTGGGAGTTGAACTCTCAGAATCGCAACATTTGGCATGCTGACTGGGATTATTTTTTTGACACTTCATCAGCCATGTGCCCATGTCATCAAAATGAACTTCCTAAATATTTCAAACAGGTTGGATAGTGATTCATTTATTTGGGCGACTCTATTTGTGAGACTGTGGCATTCACCCGCAAGTCTCAATGCAAAAAGGAAACGAGATATCAGCGAACATGTGGAACTTTCCTTCGATTGCACCTCCCTGCGATAATCATCTTCGAACGGCTCCACCGCGAGATATCAGCGAAGATGTGATTGGAACTTACCTTCAATTGCTCCTCCCTGCGATAATCATATTCGATCAGTCTTCCAGGCACATCCCTGCCATAATCTCTGCAAAATCTTCAATTGGGAAATCAACAATATAGATCGGGATTAATCTTTGTAAAATATTATTCTTCCATTAGGATATCAACGAAGATTCGTTTGGCTTAATTTCTGTGGCATAGATGATGCTAGATCTCCATGTATAGACGATGGAAGATGCAAAAAATATTTCCTGAAACAATTTGTTGACAAGATATCGTTTGATGAGAATGGGTACCCAATATACAGAAGAAGAAACATGGGTATCACCACAAGAAGAAAGGATATCGAGTTGGATAATCGATTTGTTGTGCCATACAACCCACAGCTCTTGATGAGGTATCAAGCTCACATCAATATTGAATATTGCAACAAATCTAATTTAATCAAATATCTCTCTAAAGATATCAATAAGGGTTCGGATAGAGTAACTATAGTAGTTACCCAATCTAACTGTGGCACTGTTGGCAAAGAGGTGCATGATGAAACAGACAAATACTATGACTATCGTTACATATCTGCATGTGAAGCATCTTGGAGAATTCTCTCTTTTGATATACACCACAAGTGGCCAGCAGTATTGAGGTTAAATTTTCACCTCCCATGACAAAAATTTGTCACTTTTAAAGAGCAACAAAATCTTAAAGACGTTGCCAGACGAAATCTTTACAAACCTTCAATGTTTGAAACTTGGATGATTGCTAATTCAAAGTACAATACGGGACAAAAGTTAACGTATGTAGAATTTACATGACATTTTGTGTAAAATATCAAGGAGCGAGAATGGTTTCTGAGGAAACAAAGACCATCAATAGGCTAGCTACAATATATGCTTGCAGGAACCAGAGATTTATACTATTTGAGAATACTATTCACTATCCAACGAGGGTGTACAAGTTATAAGAGCTTGAAGACAGTTAACAATGTTCTGTATAACTCATTCGAGGAAGCTAAGCATGCGATGCACTCGGGTTAAACCAATGATAAGGAATTTTATTTGATCGAAGGAGACTATTGCATAATCAAGGTATTTCGATAGAGAAATATTTTTTTTAACATATTTATCCATATGTAATGCATTGTCTTGAAAACAAACATTTTATACAGTACTCTGTAAGAATTAATTAACTTCTATTTTTTCTAATTCTTTTTTTCAGAGCTTATAATTTCTCGAGAAGGCCTAAAAAACTTATGTCTGATTGAGATTTTAAAGTTTTTCAATTCAAATGGATGGTCTTTAAGAGAATTCAGTGGTATGCCATTTCCAGATGACAGTCCACTCAATACCTTTCAAAATATACCCTGGAGTCTTTCAAAAAAATTTGGTATTAAAATAAACTTTGTTATGTACACATTTCTTCCCTAAAAAATTATTCATTTTACTTTGGCTTTTTTCCATGTTATTATAAATCATGTAAGAAATATATTTCTTTATAAAAAAATACTACAATGAATAAAATTCAAAATCGATAAGATATTCGTTCGACCCCGTGCGTGGCACGGGTCAAAATGCTAGTAAAAGTTATAGTTGGGAGCACTTCCGCCCTACTAATTGAATATTTAGTTGTTTGAATTTACGAAATTTATTGTATTGGAAAATACAGATATATAGTCGTAGTTGTAATTTGTTAAAGATAAAGAAATAAAATAATTTATGTGCTCTTTTTATTAAAAAAATTAAAAACAAGTGAAGTTTATTTTAAACGAAATCTAAAGAAAAATATGAATTCTATTTCGGAGCAAATGGAAGAAATACTAAATACTTCCAACGTCACATAAAATTATTTACACTTTCTTTTTTTTAGCTCCCAATTTTTTTTTAAAAAAATTGTAACAACTTTTAAAATACGTAAAATCAAATACTCAAAAATGTTATAGGACAAAAATACATGAATACTCCGTATATATTCGAAGTATCAATTTTTATATTCTCTGTGTCTCATAAAATTCTTCCTGTTTGAAAAAACATACCTTTAAAAGGAGTAATTTTAGCGCTATTTTTGAATTATGACTCATCTATTCTAAACATTTCATCCTATTCCATCATAAAATAAGAGCAAAATTAGAAAATAACACTAAAATGACTCATTTTAAGAATGCACATTTTTCCAAAAGAAAAAGTTTTATAGGACGGAGATGGCCAAATAACGCCAGTACCTCCCGTGGTTTGCAAAATAGGCACCAAAACCCCCTCTGTTTTCAAAACTTATTTCTAAAGTCCTTGTGGTTTCAAAATGCTGCACCCGTGCCCCCTCTGATCATTTTCCGGCCATTTTTCCAGCGAAAAAGAGGGGCATTGCTGCATATTTACTAAACCACAGGGGGCATCGGTGTTGATATTTATTTCTCGCTTATTTTTTGTTTTTTTCCATTTTTTCCTTTATTTGTTACTTTTATTAATAAAGGTTTTTTAAATTATTTTTATAATGCTCATAAAATTTAAAGTTATTTTTGTTTGAAAAAATTAACATATAATGTATATGTACTTCTCAAATCAACAATTTTTGTTTTTTCTGAAAAAAGTAAACTTTTTTTGGAGAATTTCAAAAAAATGAGGAATAAAATAAGAAACAAAATAATAGAAAAATAAAAATGAATATCTTTTTCGAACATCTCGATTCTAAAGACTTTTTTAGGCTTGTCCATTTTTTGTATCAGACTTTTTTTGTGTATTTTTATTTTTCATTTTATTTTTCCATATTTTTGTTTTTTTATTCTAGGTTTTTCTTTTTGAACTTTCCAAATAAGTACGTAACAAAAAGTGAAAATGTTTAATTTCAAATAGATGCAATGTATGTTAATTTTTTTATTTTTATTTTTATTTCAAAAACAAAAAATTTTAAAATTTTAAAACATTATAAAAAATTGAAAATAAATTAGAAAAAAAACTAGGAAAAGAAAAAAGAGATAGAAAATATTTAAAAAAAGAAAAATACAAATAATAAACGGAAAATAAAAAATGAGCCCGAATACCCCCTATGGTTTAAAAATTATGCGCAAATGCCCTCTCTTTGCCAGAAAATGGCCGGAAAATGATCAGAGGGGGCACGAGTGCAGCATTTTGAAACCACGGGGACTTTAGAAATAAGTTTTGAAAATAGAGGGGGTATTGATGCCAATTTTCCAAATCGGAGCTATTTGGCGGGACGGAGATAGTAATAAAGAGTATCCTATTCTTTTTTTTTCTTTTGAAAGATAATAAGGAGTATTATATTTTTGCATAAATTAGTCAAAGGCACACTTGCACAATGTCCTTTGTACACTAGTGTTGAAGTGTTGAATTGAACGAGTCTATATGAAGACTTTTGAGTTCAAAATTACTCCGGGGTAAATCAGTATTTTCAAAAATACGGTTCGAAAAAATGAAGGCTCGAATGACAAACATTGTTCTCTATAAACAATTTTGATTTGTTGTTCCTTCATCCCTGCCTTTTGGATTAACGGGCGAATTTTTTTTCTTTTAGTTTAGCTCATCCTGCTGTGATTGTGACTAAAACCCGAAGCAGATTGATTATTATATTAATTGGAGAAGAAGAGGAGGAATATGCAAATGCTCTGAATGCATCGTTCTTCCACAATTCATCAACTCCGGCACTGCGCAAGGCGCCAATCTCCATTGCAGGGCAAGAAACTCCATGCCCAGATTGTAAAGAACGGCCAAGACAAATGTGCTGCCCCCATCTACTCCAATGGTCTCATCGACATGTACGGCAAATGCCACCTCCTGAAAGACGCCCGCCAGGTGTTCGACGAAATGCCCCAAAGGGACTTTGCCTCGTGGGCTTCCCTCTTCACCGCCCACAACCTCGCCGGCCTCCCCCTATCCACTCTCTCCATCTTCCCAAACATGTCGCGCCTCGACGGCTTTCGACCCGACCACTTTGTGTTCGCCAGCCTCGTCAAGGCCTGCGCTGACCTTAGTGCCCTGAGAGTGGGAAAACAGGCGCACGGGCAGTTCATCGTGTCGCCCTTTTCGCACGATGATGTGGTGAAGTCTTCCCTCGTCGACATGTACGCCAAATGTGGGGCCCTTGGTCACGCCCGAAAGGTTTTCGACTCTATCTTCCACAGGAATCCGATTTCTTCTGCAGCTATGATTTCTGGGTATGTGAGGAATGGGATGAAGCCTGAAGCCATGGAGCTTTTTCGCTCTTCTCAGGTGAAAACCATATCCACATGGACTGCATTAATATCTGGAATGGTGCAAAGTGGGGAATTTTTCGACGCGTTTAGCCTTTTCATCGAAATGAGAAAAGAAGGTGTTGATATTTCAGACCCATATGTTCTTTCCAGCATCATTGGAGCTTCTTCCAGTCTTGCAGCTCTGGACCTTGGCAAACAGATCCATTGTTTGGTCATCATTTTCGGCTACGAACCCAACCTCTTCGTCAGCAACTCACTCGTGGACATG
Source organism: Cuscuta campestris (assembly GCA_900332095.2). Taxonomy (NCBI): domain Eukaryota; kingdom Viridiplantae; phylum Streptophyta; class Magnoliopsida; order Solanales; family Convolvulaceae; genus Cuscuta; species Cuscuta campestris. The sequence goes on along the minus strand of OOIL02006828.1, from coordinate 253,227 downwards.
TACTCCAAGTGCTCCGATGTGCTGGCATCGAAAACCGTGTTCGATGACATGGCAATTAGAGACGTTGTCTCATGGACATCAATCATTGTTGGCATGGCACAACATGGGAAAGCAAACGATGCTTTGTCGCTGTATGACGAAATGGTCTCAGAGGGGTTCAAGCCAAACGAAGTCACTTTCACTGGACTAATCTCTGCGTGTAGCCACTTTGGCTTGGTAGAGAGAGGCCGCGGCCTTTTCAAGTCCATGACTGAGGATTATGGTCTGAACCCATCTCTGCAGCACTATACCTGTCTGTTGGATCTATTGAGCAGGTCTGGGCTCCTTGATGAGGCTGAAAACCTGCTCGAAACGATGCCATTTGAGCCGGACGAAGCTGCTTGGGTGGCACTCCTGAGCGCCTGCAAGAGGCACGGGGCTGCTGAGATGGGGGTGAGAGTCGCGGACCGTGTCATGAGTGTGGGGCCCACCGAGGCATCGACGTGCGTCTTGCTGTCTTCGGTTTATGCGGGCGCGGGCATGTGGGGGAATGTGTCTAGACTGAGGGGACTGATGGCCAGCTTGGAGGTGAAGAAAGAGCCTGCTTTTAGCTGTGTTGGTTTGAGTGGGGAATGTGATGCCAAGTCTGCTTGTGTATACTCGTAGTTTCCAAGACAACAACTCAATTTACTTTGTTTTGTTTTAAGGGCCTTGAAATTATATTTTCTTTTATCTTCTTTGTATTTTGGGTGTGATTCTTTTGATGTCAAACTACATTTAGATTAGCTATTTTATAGTGGTAAGTAATAAGTACATTCAGATAAATGTTAGAGCCATATACTACTATCATTTATGTGCCAAAAATTCAATTTTTTACAAAAAAAAAAAGTTCCGGAACCGGTACCAATTGTGGTACCCCCATCGACGGTTCCAGAACCGGAACCGGCGGTTCTAAAACGTTTCTTACCTCCTCCATTTAGGTCGATTGCAAGAGAGTGCTTACATTCACTTGTCTCCCTATTGTCAAATTTTGCAGTAGCTTTGTATGTTAGTTATTAGCGAGACGTGCATATATCCTTCCTATGATCGATAAAAAAAATCTACATTTCTCATTTTGTTCTTCCCAAAAAAAGTTTTACCTTCTACTTTTCTTAAAAAAAATTATGGTCTGTATAATTTTTCCCCTTTGCATTGTTTTCAACCATCTAATTTCACTCTATATCTGCCAGTTTAATTTGTGAAAAAAAAAATAGACTGGATGTAAAGTCAGAGTAAAGGTTACAAAATCCATTTTCTTTATTACTCCGCAAGTATTTTCTGCATAAAAATGGACCCTAAAAATTGCAAAGAAAGTATCAAGTTAGCCTATGAATGATGAATGAAAAGCCCATTTTCATAAACAAGGGCCCATATATATTCTCCCAACGGCTAGTTAGTGATTTTGCTGGCTCCAGACGCTCTAACGGTCACTTTTCTTCCCCATCATTCAAACCCTACTCGCCGATTCAGTCCCTATAAATCCATCTTCTCATTCACCCCCTTAATCCCATCTTAATCATCTTCTCATTTCTACACACGATCATAAAATCCCCTCCGGTAATTTGTGGGATTTTCCCAATTCGTTCCTAGAAAGATTGTTCGTACGTTTTCTTGATCTTTCAAATTCCCCCAAATGGAGACTCCATCATCGTCAACCAGGAGAGTGACCCGATCTCAGGCCAAAGCTGCTGCTTCTGCAAATGCCCTCCCAGCCAATAACATCCCCATTTCAAGTCAGTCTTCTTCTTTTTTGATTCCCTCCGTTTATCTTCAAAGATCTCTTCTTTGGTTGTTTTTATACCCAACAATCTGGATTCCAGAAGTTGTTTTGAAATTTTCTTGTTCTTGTTGCTCTTTGATGTCTGGGTTGCATATAGATTTGAAAAATCTGGGGAAAAAATTGATTCTTGATCTATGGGCTGCGGATAGATTTGAAGATCTGTAACTCATCAATCTGGATTAAGGAACACATTGAAAAATTGAAGAAATCTTTCCTCTTTTTTGAAAGATTTCTTCCTTTTTTTGTAGTCACTCTATACAGTCTGAATTCCTGGATTCAATTATGATTCTATTGTTCTTGTTGGTTTTTTCCTGAATCTTTTCAAAATCTTTCTCAGAGATGAGACTGGAAGAGTGTGAAAGCAAGAAAGGGGATAAATGCAGACAGAGAAATGCCCGGAACAATCAGCATCAGCAGCAGCAAGAGAGATGTGCTCTGATTGACATAACAAACGACTCACCCATTATAGGGCTGGCAATGGGGAGTGTGACGCCATCATCTTCAATGGCGATGGGGAAGAAAAGGGCAATGATGATGTCAACAACTACCGCTACTCCCGGATCCGGGGAGGCTCTTCTGAGAGGCCAAGTCAAGAACTTGCTTCAGAAGGTTGAAGAAGAAAAATCCCATCTTTTTCAACTCCCAAGGGGAAACGACAACAACAACAATAATAACAGACCTTTCCTTGTTCATCTTCAAAGCCCTATGAATCTTCTTGCCCCAACGCCTGCAAACACTCCCCATCTAAACCCCTCTCAGAATCTCCCGCCTTCTCTCACTCCAACTCCTGTTCAAGACAAATTCACCATCTCTCAGGTATTTCAGTCTTTTTAAGATTTTCATATATCTCGATTCCAAAATTCCCAAGTTCTTTTTGAACCCAGCAGAGGAGAGTGGAGTTTTGATCTTTTTTGCTTGTTTGATCTGTAAAGTTGTGTTTTTTTTTGGGTGGGATTTGAATTCAGATTATTGTGAATGGGAAAGAGGAGTGTGAAGCTGAGGAGGAGATGAAGGTGACAAGGTCACTGCTGCTGGAATTCTCAGAGAAATTGGAGGGTTCAGATTCTTCATCAATGGTGACAAATGAGACTGTGATAACAGCACCAGCTGGAGCTGGGGATGATGATGCTTCTTCTTCTCGCTGGTCAATTCAGGCCAATGCTGCAAGTGGGAGTACCATTGATGAAGAAGAAGAGTGGGTTGAAGATGAAGAATTTCCAGAAGAAGAAGAATGGGTTGATGATGATTTTGAAGAAGAAGAAGAAGGTGAGGGGAAGATTGTATGCAATGGAGGAGATCTTGAAGAGCTGTGCCAGGGGATGAAGAAGATGGGCTTCAATGGCGCAGGGAAGCACGTGAGGTTTGTGTACAACAGTGACGGCGAGATTGAAGGCACGGTGGCGGCGGCGGCAGTGGAGGAGGAGGAGGGCTGCTGCGGCGGTGCTCTGGTTCTGAAGGGCTTGCCACCGCCTAGTGGAAAGCACCTCCGTTTCCATGAAGAAGAGGATGAAGAATAAAGGCACAAAATCCAGTCTTTATTAAAAAAAAACCTCCCTGTTCTTTTGTTCTTTCCTTCTTTCTTTATTATCCATTTCTGTTTTCTTTTTAACTTTCTTTCTTTCTGAAATGTATTCCCAACCACTGTTTCATTATTCAGTACTCCTGAAATGAACATGGAATTTGCAGTTTATCTCCTTATTATGTTGTGGTAATAGTAATGCTAAACTTCACAATACAAATACGGAGTACTTCATTAAGTTTTTGCCTAATTCTTTCGGTTAAACAAATTCTAATTTTAATTTTTTTTTATTTGTTCATTCGCATGAATACTCATTGTCGAGTACACATTTTTGATTAACAAAATACTCAATTTTGAGTATAACTGAATTTTAGAGAAATAAGTATTCACTAACGTGAGAATGAGTATTTAATTACTCATAAATGAGCATTCATCGTAGACGTACGAAAAACATTGCACAATTGGTTGTACGAGATATATTGCGGATTAACAATGAATCACAAACCATATCATGTGTTTTGATGAATCCTTGACAAAAATTTTAAATTTTAATTTTTACACTAACTTATTCAAAATGAAGTAAAAATAAATTTAGTTTACCCAAAATAAAAAGAAGAAATAGTATGGGTATTTTATGGGTATTGTTGAGTATCAATCGGGTCGGCCCATTAAAGAAAGTTGAAAGTGGATATAGGCTGAGGAGGAGGTTGACGAAGAGCTTCTCCAGACAGAAGGAGGGGGCATTGATTCCGCAAGCTTTTTGCTGTGATGGCAGGTAACTGTAATAAATACTAACTCTCTGCAGATTTTCTGCAATCTGTACATCCATGGTTTTTTCTTCGCCGTGATGGAATTGATGCTTGCTCAGGCGGGCAGTCGGAGAGGGAAGACAAGGTTTCGCTCGAACTTACTGAAGAGATCCTTCAGAGCATGGAAGTCGGAATTACCTTTCGCGATTATGTATGTTTTCTTCCGATCAATTTTCATTCTTCTTCTTCTTCTTTGCTTAATTGCTGCTATAGATGCTGAAGAATGTATTCTAAATTTGGGAATTTTGTTTGTTTACTTATTCATCCATTCTCAAAGACTTGGAAGATTTAGGGTCCGTTTGGTACACGGAATTGACAAAATTGGAATTGAATTGGGAGTTGAAATTCTATGGAATTGATTTGGATGGAATTGAGAACTCCAATTCCAACTCATTTAGGCACTACCAATTCCAAATCCACATATTTTTGTGCTGCCATACAGCAAAATTAAAAATGTTGTCTCCAATTCCAATTCCATAGTTTGAATTCCGTATACAAAACGGACCCTTAGCTTCTTTGGTAGGTGTTTATTGGTATTATTGGGTCTTGAAACCTTAGGTAAGTGCTCCCCCTAAGTTCAATTTCTAGGTAAAGTGTCTTGATTATTGTGGGACAGGGACTATATGAATTCCAATTTCTTCAAAACCTAGATTGACATGAAGAAAGCCTTTTTTTGAGGTGAGGGTCAAAACATGTAATGCGATGGCTATGAAGTGGGAGAGGGAATAACTGAAGAAGGCGGCTGAGTCTGTGAAGATTTTGGATGAGAAAGATGGATTTAGAGGCCAATCTTAGGAGAGATCAAAGGAGATGGAGGCTAAGCTGGGGATGAGTGGTTTTCTTGCGCGGGTACAAGAAAAGGATAACTCATCAGGTAAACAAACATTCTTTTTTGTCAGTGGCTTCTCATAACATGTTTTGGCCCATGCCTCAGGATAGACTTTCTTCCTATAAGCCCGGGATGTGATGGCTACAGACATGCTCTCCACGTTCATCTTTTTAAGTTCCGATATAGTCTAGGCAAATACGAAATTAGTTAAGGCTTTTTATGTCATTATGCAGAATGGAAGAATCAGTTCATTGGATTTTCACAAGACGTCACCTTACTTGGTCACTGCAAGTGATGATGAATCAATTCGTCTATATGATGTCACAACTGCTACGTAAGATTCCCGAATTTTGATTTTAATATCAAGCTGAGTTTCTGTAAGCTGTCTTTAGGTTTTAGTAAATCCTGTTTTGTCTTGTTTCGTTATTATTGCTAATGATCTTGAAGTCATTTTAATTAGCAGGTGTTTAAAGACAATTAATAGCAAAAAGTATGGTGTTGATCTGGTCAGCTTTACTTCCCATCCAACGACTGTTATATATTCTTCAAAGAATGGGTGGGACGGTAAGTCACATTAGACATTCTTCTTGTGTATATAAGCTGCAGTTATAAAATGAACTGAGGTCTATTTGTTAAATGACTTCAGAATCTTTGCGGCTTCTCTCACTGCACGATAACAAATATTTGCGGTATTTCAAGGGGCATCACGACAGGTTAAGGATTGTAAATTAACACCTAACATATTCATCTTAACATGGTCAAAATCTGATTGAAACTCTATCTTTAGGGTTGTCTCGCTGAGCATGTGTTCCAGAAAGGAATGCTTTATTTCTGGATCTCTTGATCGAACTGTAATGTTATGGGACCAAAGAGCCGAAAGATGCCAGGTAAAAGAAACTACAAAAATGACAACAAAACCCAGCATAATCCCAAATCTGTTACTCTATGTTTGGTTCAAGGAATTTGAAAAGGAAACATAAAAAATGATATGGAAAATAATTTTTCTTGTTTGGTTAGAGAGGAAAAGAAATGAAAAGTGGGAGGAAAGAAAATGAGAGGAGAAAATAAACTAAGACAAAAAATAACTTTCCTTCCATTTTGGTGAGGAAAAGGAGAGAAATCAGTGACATGGATCTTAACATGGTCAAAATCTTACACTTGAAAAAATACAGAGAGATCTGCTACTCCCCAAGACTGTAAGAACCAGTAGAAGTTTTATGTGTCATTTTGATTTAGTCAATTATTTATGTGAAGCTAAATTGTTTTAAAAAATGACTCTTTTAGCTCCACTTGCAATGGACATAATGCCAGGTAAAAAACAAAGCCGGCATATGTCCTTTTGAAATGCTTCTTTTTCACGGAGAATTCTAAATGTTGTGTACTCTCTGCTCTTAGGGCCTTCTACGTACACAAGGAAGACCAGCTACGGCTTATGATGAGCAAGGGCTTGTTTTTGCTATTGCTTTTGGAGGATACATAAGAATGTTTGATGGACGCAAGTATGAAAAGGCTAGTAAATTAATGGAAAATGATTGAAATTATCCAGTATATCCTTTTTTTTCCCCACTAAAACTGAAATCATTAAAGTTGCATTCTTGAAGGGGCCATTTGAAATATTTTCAGTTGGTGGAGACGTGTCAGATGCTAATGTTGTCAAGTTCAGCACTGATGGAAGGCTTATGCTTTTGACTACTTCAGATGGAAAAATCCATGTCCTTGATTCGTTCCGTGGCACACTGGTGAGTTGCTTCCTCCTGATTTTGAGGAATTTATTTCAGGCCAAGTATGGTTGGAGTGGAAGCTTTAGAGGACTCGAGTCTATATTCTGATATATGTTTCAGATTTTAAAATATATAAAATTTTGAAAGATTAACATGACATGTGATGGTATAACATTTCAAACACCTTTTATCTGCTTTGAGAGATGCTATTTACCAATATGTAAACTAAGCCCTCCAAAACCCTCCCCTCTACAACCATCCATATACACAAATGTTTTGCGGGTTTTGCAGAACATATTTTTTGACGTGCTATATGATGATACATATGTTCCAGTTGTCAACATATAATGTGAAGCCCGTTTTATCCGATTTAACTTTGGAGGCATCTTTTAGCCCTGAAGGAATGTTTGTCATGTCAGGTATTACAATTTATGGAACTTTTTCTTTACGTCTTTTGGTGGTTCTAGACACACACACACACATTATATGTATATATATGTCGGTGTGTATATATACATATATATACATATACATATATATATATATATATATATATATATATATATATTCTGCTCCTTCAAATTATATAGAGTATGTGGTGTTATACTGCATATAGATATGGTTGTCAACTCCTTGTATCTTTATCCACTGAGAATTTTTTGTTGTCTTCTACTTTGATGTCCGGCTACTAAGTCACATAGGATTTTGTGCAAGTATATTTTCTTTAAACCTTGAGAAATTGATAAACAACATTCATCTCGGCCTCAAAAGTCACAATTATTTTAATATATACTTGCCAGGTTCAGGGGATGGCAGTGTATATGCTTGGAGTGTCCGGAGTGGCAAAGAGGTACGTGTGTCCTACACTTTTTAACTAATGTGATCAACAACTCCTTTGATAATTCATGTGGGCAAGCCACAAAGCGTGCGTGAGGTCCCAAGGGTACGTGGGAAGGTCCCTCCATAAGGGTGTGATAAGTTTGCCAAATCAAACTCAAAAGAAAGTTTTAGGATGGAGGGAGTAATTCATATACATTGTTAATTAGAGTAAATGATTGAAATTTCATCCCACATACTCCCTCCATTCCATATTAACTGTCTAATAAGACATTCTTGATACATTGAAAAATGAATGAATGTAGACATACTCTATGTCTACATTCATTCATTTTTCAATGTATCAAAAATATCTTATTATACATTTAATACAGAATGGAGGGAGTATAGCTCTAGCTCTCTTTTTTCATTTGATTTGTTTTTATACGTATACCTTTCCCTCCAAACAGGCTACTTCTTTATCTACGCATTGTATTAGCTTTTCCTTAGCCCAACTACTTGCTGTGTTCAACCTCTCGCCCTTGCTAATAGGTTTGTTGTTTTTACCAATCAGGTTGCATGTTGGATGAGTACAGACGTCGAACCTCCATGTATAAAATGGGCCCCGGGAAGCTTGATGTATGCAACCGGTTCTTCTGAGCTGTCGTTTTGGGTTCCGGACTTGTCCAAATTGTCCGCTTACGTGGGAAGGAAATAAACAGAACTACAAAGGTATTGTTATGTTGTTCTTTTCAGAGCCTAAGGGTCTGTTTGGGTGGACATCCTTGCAGTTAAGCTCATGTACTTTGTTTGTTGTATATTTTGATTTTAGAATACTCGTCCCTACCAATTTATTGTCTATTTGATTTTTCTTGGTTAAAGTTCACGAATTCTTATTGAGTTTTGTGGATAAGGTACATTTAATTATAACGTGAACTAAATATTACGGAGTATAGAAAAAGGCCAAAACTTTTGAGTGAAGTTTAACACTATATATACAAGCAATTTGTGCATGATATTTTCAACATGTTACATTCAATAAAGAAAGTTTCGCAACAAATTGTCACTTCGATTCATCTGCGAAATTGGCCAAAAAAGCCTAATGGGAGCTCCTTGGAACTCATGACCAAATTTTTAAATTGAGTTTAATGCGGTATAGTTGACTATTTTTAGGGGTTCTACCCGAGGTAACCCGACCCATTGGATAATTGGACCACTTGAACCGATCTAATGGATGAAAACCCGAAAGAAAAAGACGATGAACGGATGATGGACAAATTGATTATGAAGTAGATCAAAGTGGTTGAAGATTATTTCTTTGCAAGATTCCATCATGAACATTATTAATTTCGTACTCTGTATTATTTTTCTAAGATGTTATGAGTTAAGCGCTCTTAAGTCTTCTATTTCATGTAATGAATAATTAAAAATTATTACTAATATTGCACGTTTTCACTTGTTTTATTCGTCGGTGATGGATGAATGGTAACACATGTACTAGATGATGAATAGATCGAATGATAGATAAACTGATAGATGGGTGACACATGCACGTTTTCACTTGTTTTTAAATGAAAAAAAGAACCACCACCTAAAGTTCCATCAATTTTCTGGACCATTTGAAAATTGGCAAAAAAATGTAATCAGTATTTTGGCCTTAATTCTAGTTTGGTAATATTTTTTCAAATCACACTACCAAAACAAAGCTAATAAAAAAAAACACAACAGGTTCTCAACCAAACCAAACTGAATTTGACACAAACCAAAAACATACGGAGTATTTCTCAAACCATACTCATCTGAACCAAACCAAAACTGAAAAAAGATTCAAAACCAAACCAAACCAAAATGCCAGCCGAAACCTAACGAAATGCTCTGCAGTACTTAAAAGAACACATCAAGGGAGATGCCGGTCGAATTTCACCGTTCGCCGATACGAATGGTCGGCTGATTTTTCTAAGTCGACAACCACTCTTGGGTTATTCCTTTGTTGGGCTTGGCCCGGCAAGTGCCTCGGCTCTACAAAGCCCCTTTCTGCGGGCCTTCTTCGGTTGCCCCTCGCACTGTCCTCAAGCCCAATTGAGTGTTTCTTCATATCATGATTATGTTGCCTTCTCTGCCGGGGAGTCTTTGATTTCTTGGATTTGTCTACTTCATATGATAGGGGCTCAAGGCCTTGCAAATCAGGGTCGGGTACATACCCGAGGGGTCGTTTGGATTCAGCCATTTTCCGAAATGTAATCGAAATCCTGCTTCATGATAAATCATTTGTTATTTTAAAAATATTAACAAATGGTTAAAGTAATGCTCCCTTCATTCCATATTAGCGTCTATTAAGACTTTCATGATACATTGAGAAATGAATGAATGTAGACATGCTTTATGTCTACATTCATTCAGTTTTCAATTTACCAAGAAAGTCTTAGTAGATAGTTAATGTCATAATGTGAGATGGAGGAAGTAAGTAATAAAAGAAAATAAAGTTTGACCTTGTGAATAGTAAAGGAGAAATTTAATTAGGGGCATAGGGAGTAAACCCTATGATGAAATAATTTTATGCAAGTATTTTGTAAGACAAATCTCACTTTTTTTTATTTTTTTAATCATTTATCATTCAATGTATCTTTAAACACATTAATGGTCAAAATTTGTAAAAATTAACTCCAAAAAAGCAAGTAGAGAAATACATTGGAATGGAGGTAGTAGTTTTCATACTTAAACTTTCACATCCTAAACTGTTTTTCGCATTCTGAATCGACATAACTTGCAAAAAACTGACAATATCGAAAAAGGCGACATTGTAGCATGAGTGCATAACATGTTTGAATTTGTACCTTTTGGCAGAAACTGCTTGAAGGCAGTGTTTAGCGACGTCAGCTCCTTTCCCATTCAACACAAGAACAGATCTGAGGAATATTGTGTCATTAGTCCTAATAAAGTGGGTAAAGATTCACAAGGTTTCATTTCATGAAAGATGAAGAAGAGCAGAGAAATATCCACTCACCCGACGGGCAAGGAAATTGCAGTTGGAGCATCAAACTTGCCGGGACCCAACACTTTCGGGTTTGATCCAAAAACCATGTCACATTCACTGAGGAAGGAGACGATACAAAAAGGCCGAAGAAAATCTTGATTTTCAATGCGTGGTGGTATGCAGTCTCCCTCTTCGTAAATATTCACAACACAACTGTCGGGAATGGAGTTAGGAGGTATCACATGCCACTTAACAAGTCTTTTGATCATGTCTTTCAAAAGTGGAGGTATAGGATCAAGGGTATTATCGTCTTTGAGGATGCCTGGGGGATCTCCACTTTTATCCTTCCATCAACACAATTCCATTATCGGTCAACCAAGTGTTCTATTTTCTATTTGTGTATTCTAGTCCCCAATCAAAAGCCTACTATCCTTCCCCAATCTCTCTATCCACACAATCACACCTAAACTCCATTTGTCCTAAAATTAACTTCTTATTTGAAAATGACACAAAATTTATGAAAAGTAAAATTGTGTGGTTAAAGTTTCTGCAGATGAGAGGGAGAATATGAACCATTATTTCTATCCTTTATATCCTTAAAAAGAATGAGAAGGTTATTTTAGGATGTCCAAAAAGGGAAAAGTGGAAAGATGATTTTGGGATGGAGGGAGTATACCCTAGTAGACATCCAATGCAAGATACTCCATAATAAGAAATTTTAAAAAATCAGGAAAAACACATTCCTTGGGGAGTTGGGGTAATGTTTTGTCCCTGCTAAATGCTAACATAAAATTTCAGCTTATGCACAAGAGGTTTGCATTGATAAATTGCTTACCGTTGCATAGTTGGGACACCAACCAAATTGAAAAGTCACTCGCCCCCTGCCATCCATACACTTTTCTGGTGCAGTATAAGTTGTCTCTGCAACATTGTTTGAAGTGAGGATCAATCACAGAAAATAAATAAGAAAAATGAAAAGGTTACATCAGCGTTGAAACTTATGAAAGAAGCCTCAAGGAGATTACTATAATATAACCCAGGTCTTTCACGTAGGCAATGAAATAAAGTCTTGTAATATTAGCAATGCCTTACTGAATATAGTAAATGAAAAGAAGGATATAATCCGATCAATTGATACATTCGTCATCTACATTATAATCTCTAACGAAAAGCACTACATTGTTGGTGGCGGGAAGCATACTAATATTATACTAATAATATGACGTTGCAATTTTCGGGGATGGGGTTGGGGTGGGAGTGGAGGTGACAGAAACCAGGGCTAATTTGAAGTATGTTGAGGGGTTTCATCTCAAACAATAATCTTGTAAAATAAGAAACTACTATTACCGATGTGACTTAATTTACAACTTTTTCCTTCAAAAGACTATTACAATGCTTTTGTAGAGAAATAACGACTCTAAACCAAATTAGAATAGAAATCTAATACCTTAACCAAACAAGAACAATAACCATTCAAAAAAGCCACTAGTGAAATATACAAAGCGTTTTTATAGTTACATATAAAGAAAATAAAAATGTTACAAAAGAAACATGTCTAGGGAGAATCTAATGCTCATGACCAACAACAACAAACCCAATGTATTGCCACAAGTAGGGTCTGGGGAGGGTAGGATATACATAGACCTGACTTCTACACATAAAGGATGGAGAAGTTGTTTCCAATAGACCCTAGATGACTCATGACCGAACTAGATAAAAGTATAAACTAAAGACAATTGGAGAATCACCAGCAAACTTGTCCAGCAAGACATATTTTTGTTGTCCTTTCACTTTCAAGTTGCAAAAGTAGGCTAATGGTAGAGGTGTAAAATTTTCAAAATTTGGCCAAGATTTTTTTTCAAAATCATGATGGTTCTATCCCAACTACTAAGTACCAAAAAGTTACGGAGTATAAAAAAGGCTTTTGTAATGTCTCAGCCATAGCAGAGGTTGATTTTCTTACTTTAACTTACAAAGGAAATACAGTAAAAGATTCTACCATTCAAAACTTGAAGCTGAGCCCATTGCCTTCTCCATTCAAAAGAGCATAAAGCACATCATTACTATTTTTACTAGACAATATTGCAGGAAATGACCAGGGAAAATGCAAAAAAAAATGAAATTGCAGGCTATGAAGCTAGAGTTTTGAACCATGCAATTACACTTGATGACTTGACCTATGTAACTCAAGATGCATTGGGGTATTTGAAATTCTGGTAGGAAAAGATTCCAATTAAATATTCAACAATCCAATGCTTTCATATTATAAAAGCTAAGTTCCATAAGATAAATCAGAAAACACGCTAACTTTAACATAAGCAGAGCTTGAATTGATCCACGATTAATTCAAGAGAAGCTCAAATTGAACAAAATACTAAAGCACAGTCAATTTTTGGGTCACCGGAGTCTAAAATAGAGTAGTGGAAAGAGAGGGCAGGGTTTTGGAATGAACAATAAAAGTAGGAAAAAGTGAAAGTAAGCCTCTAGGCTACATTGTTTTGACTAAACCATGTACCTAGCCGTACTGAGACATGCTCATTTAAACAAAAGTAAAACAAAAAAAGGTATGTACTCAGACTCAGCTGCACAAAGGGGCATTTGCCAAATTGAAATACCCATGCATCACAATATGAAACTAGACCTTCAGGCATTTGGTAACAAACAGCTCAGACATCTATTATTGCATGCAACATATGAGAAACTTATAGCAAGAAGTAGAAATTCAATTATTTAGAAAATAGTGTGCAAGGATAAATAAGAAACCTTTTGGTTCCCCATGGTTTCCCATCTCGTTGAGTGTTTCCACATAATCAACAATCCTGATTTGGTCCGCGGCACTGAAAACGCCTGTATGTAACTCCAGGCCATCAAGTATATTCACAATCTTCCCATTGATCCTCTCCAAACATATAAAATCCTTCTTCCTCTTCACATTACAGAACCGGATGTACTCCCCTTGCTCCGTTGACAACATGGTTTTCATCTTATTAGACTCATCCCCAGACGCTCCCTCCTCCCTAGACAAGCTATTCGTGTTTTGAAAATGTGAGCTTGAACCAGACCCTTGCTCTGTCCCCAGCTCATCCTCCTGAGCCATATCTGCCCATGACATCTTTGTCCCTCGCTGATATTCCATACAAAAACGAAGTTACCAAAAAGGAAACCATGAATATAAATTGACCAAAAAGAAAATTCAAATTGCTTTAAAGGGATTCCAACCAAGAAAGGGGTGCTCAATTTTTCACTCTTCAAACACCCACCACCACCACCAGATGTCTGTGATGGCTCATCCATACAGAATCCTGTTTGAGTAGAAGGCTCAAACACATGCTCTGGAGACCCATCTCCCTCCTCCTTCCAACTCCCCAGTGAATGTGTGTCAGCATGATCATGGTCATTGATATCCGAAGCATTATTCCAACTCCCAATGGAATAAGTATCAGAGTTTGTTTTACCCCAATATCCAGTCAAATCCTTACTTCCTAATGTCGAAGCCCCAACATCCTCTTTCCGTTTGGTGCATATTACATCCTTACCGGCTTCTCCAAGCACTATTGCAGAAGTTACAATAAATAGATAATCAATACAGTAAAACCTCCAAAATCCAAATATGAATTACCACCACAACCAACGACAACAAAAACCAATTAATCATTAATCTAGGCAAGTGGGGTCTGGGTGGGTGGGTGTATGCAGTTCTTAACCGAATAGGTAAAGCCTGTTTCTGAAATATCCTAAACAGGAATAACCAGTATAAGAATAATTACAATTCCATTGGGTCTGTGAAGAAATTCCCAAAAGAAAAGAGTCTTCTTTTTTCAGTTACTATTTCTCTTCAGGCACATGATATAAGGGACTATAGACTTATCTTTTTTTGAAGAAATGTACAGAGTATATTATTTCTATTCTTACTCCTTTCTTATTTGAATGACCTTATTTTCAACTCAATTTATATGAAAATTGATATAAAAACTACCCATATAAAATTCATATTTGTAAAGAAAGTAAATAGTAAAAGGAAAACTGTTTTAGGGACTGCACAATTGACCGCCGAAAGAGAGAGAGTACCGTGATCGAGAGATCGGACCCGATCGGAGATAGTGCGGGCGCATGACCGACAGAGCCCTCGGGAGAGAAAAGGAATCCAATTGGCGAAGAACTCGGAAGCTGTGCGGAGTTCGTCGGCGGTATAATTGAGCAAGAAAGAGTCGTCGTCTCCGTCGTCTATTCGAGTTCTCGGCTGCCCTGCCATGGCGGACTGAGTCACTCAGTGAGCCGGTTACCAGTAGCGAGTTGATTGATCAAAGGGACGGAGAAGAAAGAGTATGCTCCGTATGAGAGAAGTAAGCTGTGTTAGGATAAGGGCACAAATGTCATTCTTGAATTAAAGTAAAGAGTAGTTTTCAATAGAGTAAATTCTATAATTGGTCCTTTATAACAGGGAGGTTTTCCTATTTAGTCCTCTATTATCAAATATTAACCAAGTGGTCCTTCTTTTATGGGTACCTTTCCACAAATAGTCTTTTTTTTATCTTCTATCATGTTGGTGTTAATTTGAGGGCTAAAAGTGTAATTTCACAATGATAATATATCTTTTTTGTCATACACAATTCCAAAGGCTGTTCCGTTTGCGTCGTTTGTGAATTACAGTCGCTTTTTATGACAACTATAGTCTACAAATGTGATCTTTTGTCAGAATCCTAGCCCACAATCATAGTCATTATTTTTGTGTTATATGCTTAACCAATATCAGAACACGTCACTAGACATAATGTTGACGTCAAATTATACTTTTAGCCTTTAAATTAACACCAACACGGCAGAAAATCAAAAAAAGGACCATTTGTGGAAAGGTACCCTTAAAAAAGGACTACGGGGGTAATATTTGATAATAGAGGACTAAATATGGAAACCCCCTGTTATAAAGGACCAATTATGGAATTTACTCTTTTCAATATTAGAGAATTAGAGGATGTGAACCCATGAAAATATGTACTTCTTTGACTACTTCCACAATGGACTAAAGTACAATAATGTTTTATAATTGATCAATATAATATTAACAAGAGTAATATTATATGCTTAAAAGTTCTCCGTACTTCAAAAGAGAGAAAAATAATACTCTGTAAGTCAAATAGTTTTCCAAATGTGAAAAGCGAAACTTTTACTTTGAACGAATGAAAAAAAGAAATATAAAACTTTTTATAGAAAAAAAGAGTAATACATAAACTTTCATAAACTTTCATGCGCAGGTAAAAGAATAAAAAATAAACAAACATTTTTCACAATATTATTGAAATTTTTATACAATTATTAAGAAGGTTCAAAATTTTTTATGTGATTCTTGAATTTATCTAAGAATTTACTGATCTCTTTTGTGTGTTGACGAATAGCGGTTAACAAATACTACCTCCGTCCCATTGTCTTTGTCCAGTTTCGACTTTTGGAACTGTTCATCTAAGCACTTTGACTCATCAAATTCTCTCAATGTGTAAGCCTAAAAATAGTCATGTGTGATCTTGTTTGATTCATCTTAACATATAGATTATTAATATATAATTTTTATAATTTTTTAATATACAAATTACAAGATAAAATGGATTAAAGAAGTGCATTGGATGATGTGCCAAAAGGTAAGTGCACAAAGATAGTGGGACGGAGGGAGTAATAAAAAACTCTTGCATTAACTTTCATATATGTTAAATGAGCATTTGCCACTACTATTAATAGTTAATTCTTTCTATTCAATAAAAGTTTATCATATACTTTTCTTTTTCTTTATTTTCTTTTCTATTCATTTTTCTTTTATTTTAACTTTGATTAAAATTAAAAAAACAGTATAAATTAATGAACAGAAAATTAGAAATGAGCTTTAGTGTAAAAAGAGAATCTTTCATTGATTTTTGTATCATGAAAACGAACTGATAAAGACCTCTTTTGAAAAAAAATGAAACTATTTAATTTGAGACAAATGAAACATACGTTAATTTTTTTTATTTAGTTGATTTCTTATCGCAAACACAAAAAAAATTGATTATTAAAACATTATAAAAAACAATTTTAATAAAGAAAATTTAAAAAAACATTTATGAAAAAACAGTAGAAAAAGAAAAGCAATAAAGAAAAAAAGAAAGAATGCGTTGATCTCTATTTCCAAAACTATTGAGAGAAACAGAGTTATTCACCTAAGATTTGAAAGATATTTTAATCTAAAGAAACATTAATATAGCAATATTAGAATGACGAGGGGTAACACCGTAAGTTTAAAAACCATGAGAAGTAACAATATACATTTACCAAACCTCAAAGTGAATCGGTACAACAAACACATATTATCTTTGACGAATTTATATGAATAAGATGTTACACGAATCTAACGTCTCCTTCCACAAGTACTATCTTCACAATTTTTTCTAAAGAAATCACCCTACATAGCACTCTAACTCACCCTAAATTACGCATCTAGCACTACTCATTGTTTTTTTTAACAAATTTAGCACTTTTTTGGGGTCAATCCTTTCCTATCATGCCCTTTTACCTTTTTTCTTTTTCTCATTAAAAATTACGGCACTCCCTAGGCCGCACGTACTCTTCTTGCGCTCGGTCGCACGTTCTCCTTCAATCGCCCGCCATCATGCATCCTCAGGCCTTCTCCCACGATTCCTGGTCCGATCAGCAGCGGCAATCATCAGGTTATCTCCACTTCCTTCATCGATGTGGCTAATCATTTTCTCTTCTCCTTCAATTTTTAATTTTCATTCCTTCATCCCTTTATTCGGATCCATGTATTTTTAGTTTTAATTATTGTGTTTTATTCGTACTGAAGATTAGGTGGTGTGAAATCAATTTTGAAATACCTAGTATTTGTTCCTTTTGAAAAATTAGGTCTTTTGAAAGGCATTGTGATTTTGGCAGTGTTAAGATTATGTGCTATGGTGTGGGCAGTGTGAAGATTAAATGCCTAAATGTTGTCCTGCATTTTCAGTTTTATTTATTTCCTTAATCCTTAATATCTGAATTTGGTTCTTATTCTTAAAAAAACTTTGCATGTCAAAAAATTAAAAAATAAATTTACTTAAAATAATCCCACCTTTCATTTATTTTCCAAAAATATGTATCTTCAAAAAATCCTGTTTAGTGGCCGTTAGTTTTTTAACGGCGGCCAAAAACTTGCACACATGCAGAAAGATGAGATTAATATGTATGTGTTTAATATTCTGAAGTTTGCAATGTGACTAAAACACCTATCATGTATATATATACGATGTGTTTTTGTATTCACGTGGAGGTAATTTAGGTCGTAAAAGTAGCGTATAATCCAATATATATGCAGATAAGAAACTCCAGTAAGGAAATAAATTAAAAATTGAATATTTTCTCTTTTATTATTTAAAAGGAGCATCACAGATGGGTCCAAATTTGACGATATTGCTACGTGTTGATGGGACATGGGATACTCATGGAAGCTTTATATTGTGGCAGTGTAGATATATTGTGGCAGTGTAGATATATTGTGGCAGTGTATATATTGTGGATTTATATTTCAGACATTGAATTTTTGGCGGTGCATATATTGTGGCAGTGTATTTCAGACATTGAATTTTTGGAAGTACATATTGTGGCCAACATTATGGCAATGTATATATTGTGGCAGTGTATATATTGTGGCAGTGTATTATATTATATCTATTCTCTTAATTTCTGAGTAGTTTTTCTCTCATTTTACAACACGTTATCAGCATGAATTTGTTCAAAAATCTCAGAATCCTTGTTCTTCTCAGAAAGTATATTTATTTAATTTTCTTCATAAACAAACTAAAATACTTTCTTAGAAACTATGAGAAGTATGCTCTGTGATTGCCCGAATTGTGGCAGTGTAGATATATTGTGGCAGTGTATATATTGTGACATTGTATTCCAGACATTGAATTTTTGGCAGTGCATATATTGTGGCAGTGTATTTCAGACATTGAATTTTTGGAAGTACATATTGTGGCTAACATTATGGCAGTGTATATATTGTGGCAGTGTAGATATATTGTGACAGTGTATATATTGTGGCAGTGTATATATATTGTGGCAGTGTATATATAATACAAATTTGTTTAATTAAGGGTAATATTGGGAATTCATCTCAAAAACTTATAGCACTGCTATTTTGCGCATTATAAGCCTATTAAAGTGCTATATTCGTATTTCTCCCTTTTTTCTATGGGATAATAGCATAGATACCCCCCGTGGTTTAGAAAAGGGGCGCCAAAACCCCCACTATTTTCAAAAGTTATTTGTAAAACCCTTGTGGTTTTTAAATAGTGTACAAACACCCCCTCTTGCCTATTTTGCACATGAAATGACATTTCTGCCCTTGGTTTTTCTCTATCTTCAAATTTCACTCTTTTCTTTACATTTTTTGTTATACAAATAAATAAAATAAAATATACGTTCTCTTTCTCAAATTAAAATTTTTTATTTATTTAATTTTCAAAAAAATAATTTTTTTTAGAAAATGTTACAAAAATGAAATAAAATACACTTTTTCATTATAAGTAAAAGTAAAATAAATAAAATAAAAAATTGGATAACATATACTCACTCTATCTCTAATTAAAAATTCTAACTTATTTGTTTTTTAAAAGTAAAATAATTTTTTAAGGACATTAAAAATGAAGAACAGAAAGATGAAATAAAATATGGAGCTAAAGAAAAAGACTATTTTTTATATTTTTATTTCTTTTCATTACCTTTTTTTAACTATTATTACTTTTTACTTTGTACATAATATTTTATTTTTCATTTTTTTGTAGCATTCTCCAAAAAATCTTTTGTTTTCAAAAGTACATTATGAAAAATTCTAATTTGAGATGGGAAGCTTATATTTTATTTTATATATTTGTATAATAAATGAAATTGAAATTGGAAAAATTCAAGATCGGGGAAAACAAAGGGCATACATGTCATTTTTGCTTTAAAAATAGGTAAGGGGAGCATGTGTGCTCTATTTAGAAACCACAAGGACCTTACAAATAACTTTTGAAAACAAAGGGGTTTTGACGCCTTTTTTGTAAACACTGCTATTAACCCTTTTTTCTATTAATTGCATTAATACAATGCGACAGCTTTAGATGGATTTAAGATTACATCTTTTGGTCTTGTGATATTTATACCATAACTAGGTATTAAGAAGCTATGTCATGCTTATGAACAACATTTACTCAGGATTTTGCTAATTCTTTTTGAGATTTTTTTTATCCAAAACAACTACTCAAAATAAACAAAATGCTAATCTGGAGATTGTAATAATATAAACATTCATACATCACTTTGATATTACTACATTTTAGTTAATATTGACATATATTATCAAACAAGTTTTGCAAATAGCTAGTTGAACATACTAACACAAAATATAAACTGTTATCTGCTATGAGCAGTGCTAGGTTCACAAACAGAATATTCACAAACTTTACAAACTTACTATTTATGATTTAAAATTTTATTTTAAAATCATTTTAGACCATTTAATTTTTTTCATTGAAGTTCACAAATAGTAAGTTTGTGAAGTTTGTGACCATTGTGTTTGTGAACCAAACATTTCTCATCTGCTATTCAATCCGCCTAAAAAACTATCTTCTCACTTACCATATTTGAATATCTTGAAATTATCATTATTTCCTTTATTTGAAAATTTTAAGACATTGAAAAACGCCTTCAACTACAACATAAACTCTATTTTGTGCCGTCAAATAATCAATCCTCCGCACTCAATAAAATTTTTTAATTCATTTCTTCCCCCCACGAGTAGCCTAGATAGTCTCAGGATCAATTCTCGACAATGACAGTGTAAGAATTTTATCGAGTGTGATAATTCCTCGGGTACACCGAACATGAAATTGTCTCTCGAATAACCAGACTAAGATTATACTCTAATTTATTCCCCATTACTTTGTGAGGCCGGGGTATGAGGACCCCAAGGAGGGCAGTTTTAAAATCACTTTTGAAACTACTTTAGAACAAGTGTCATTTTCTTATGAGAACATCTTTTATTCCCTTTGGTACGGAGACACACTATATACCAACTGTCATGCTAAATGTTGTTTGCCAAGGACACCCTATGATAGACTTAACAATAGACATCATTAATTTCACAAGAGCTACCCTACCATTCTTTGTGTGTTCATAACAATTGCTTCCACCAATCTCTTACTCCCTCCGTCCCAAATTATTTGTCATATTTCTATTACCGAGGCAAAATATCAAGTTTTTTTCAATTCATTTTATTTACATATTGGTAAAGAAATAAAAAATAAAAGTTACATATCAAAAAACTACATGAAAAGTTTTTCAAAATAAGAGGTGTCAAGAATATTTTATTTTATCAAATAACCAATTAAAACGTAGAAATAAACAAAAGTTCCCGCGATTGTTGAAAAAGCAAATGTGGCAAATAATTTGGGACGGAGGGAGTACTAAAGTTCAATTTATCTTAAGTCAAGTGACCCGTCCAACCGGTTTTGAGGAATCCTCGGGGATGAAGTTCATCCTTTTGGTAACAATTGGGTCACTTTTCAAGGAAATATTTTACCGCAACATTAGTGGTAGTATTTGTAGTGGGGTAATACTCTCAAATCGATGCAAGAAGACAATAACAAAGCTCTACACCAAATGCCCTTCAACTGATACAAATGTGTATAGTGAAATAAACTCTAGGTCCATTTGGTACACGAAACTGATTGGATTGGAATTGAATTGAGAGTTGAAATTCTATGTAATTGATTTGGATAAAATTGAATTCTCCACATATTTTTGTGCTACCAAACAACAGAATTAGAATTGTTGTCCCCAATTCCAATTTCATAGTTTGAATTTCGTGTACCAAACGGAGCCTCAATGTAATCAATCCATTCTATAATTTAATACGGAATAATTATATTTAAGCTCGGACCACCAAAGCTCATATACATGATAGGAGTGGGATTCACACGAAATTGATCACGCCAAGATTATTACGAGAAAGTATATCCACCAGAACCTTGATAAAAAAGTATTTGTATTGGCACGAAAAGTATAACGAGACCCAAAAAAACAGCATCGACATAGTTATGATAGTCATGTCTCAAGAAAACTTTAGCAATAAAATTAACATACTCTGTGTATAGTAGAAGCTAGACAACAATAACACAAACAAATTCCTATCTCCATCTCAAAATAATATTCCCATTCTCGTCTTCAACAATGTTGATGGAGAAGGAAAAAAAACCCCTTCGACTCCCAACCAGAATCACTCAAACCTCATTCCCAACATCAAACAGAAAAACAAGGGAGAAAGATGAGTACTCAAGAGTATACCACAATGAAGCTGCAAGATAATGAAACGTTGTTTTGAACTGAGAACTAGACAACACTGACCGGTTGGGCACTCGTCTCTCTCTGAGTTTTGCACCTGTACAAGCACAAACACACAAAAGCTTACCAGTTCAGGTATAGGCATTGGAATTCCATACACATACATTGTTCTTGGTTAATGAAAATAATTCCCAAAAAGTCATTCCCAGGAATCCCCTCGAGGCTTTAAACACATACATCAATCGCACCCCCAATCCCCTCCCGTTTGGCAGCCATTCCTTCATTTGAACAACTGTTCGCCGTCACCGACTTTATGTGATCTAAAACCATAAAGTTATTCCTGAATACAGACTTAACACCCAATTTCATGTATCATACCTAACTCCAAACCTTCTTAAACCCATATTCTAATCTGTTTCTTTTGTCCTTGTGAGCCGGAGCCTGGAGGTCTATTTGAAGTAGCCTCTCTAGCTTTTATAGGTAGGGGTAAGGTCTGAGTAGACCCACTCTCTAACACCTCAATAGTGGACTTCACTGGGTAGGTTGAAATAGCATGAGCCACACTATTCTTACTTTTAAAGGAAGAAAGCCCTTATCTTGAGATGGACAAATAATGGAAAGTACGAACCTTGTCTTGAGACCAATTGAGTATTGATATATGAATGATAAAATACATAGTGAAATTACCTGTTACATTGTGACCGAGATGCATAGTTGTGATTATTGCAATTCGTGCACATCCAATCCCCATCGCGCCACTGTTTTGCCCTGCAAGTGAAATACTGAGTTAATTTCAGGAACAAAAGATTGCACATTGGACAGCATTATTCTGCCTTGAAGAATTAACTATTTAATGTATACATGATACTTTTAGTTAGAGAAAAAACCATATAAGCCCTCCTACTAATCTACTATTTTCAATTCATCACATAAGCCTCTGAACTAAAAGAAGTGTCACGTGAATCTAGCTACTCATAAAGAATGATCAACTATCCTAATTTACCCGGATGTGAACTGCTAAATTGCTGATGTGTCTTTCCATGTTCTAACATTAAGTACATTTTTGAATTCATACGCTTGGGAGATTTCATGTACAGTAGATTAATAGTTGCTCTCTCTATAGACTATATTATAATCTTAGTTTTATTTTGAATCCTAATCACTTTTGTTTCTAGGTCTAACCCTCCTTTTTTCACTCTTTAGATTTCTGGAATTTAAAATTTCAGTTTTCCCATTATTTTCTAGGTTACAATGCATAAAGATGACTTTTGGGCCCTATCATTGCTTTGTAGTTAAAACTTTTGCCCCCTTCTCTGGCCTTAGGCCTTCTTGTCTGGTACTCCAAATGTTAATGTGCACAAAAAGATGATAGTTTTCCAAGTTAGCCTCAAATATGACTGTAGATAATCGAATAAACAAGGAGTCTGGATAATAGAGCTTAGACACTGCTTCAATTTCAACTAAAATATGGAGTCTCAAGAAGTTTAAAGCTGAAGATAACAGCACTAGACAGGCAACTGAGCCGATGATGACAACCATGAAAAACTAGTTGACAACAGGAGCTAGAAAGAGGTGGTTACTGAACCTATGGGGTATTTTGATGCATCACCTACTTTTAAGCCCTATTTTAGAAAAATGAATGGCATGCTTGAGTAGTACTACGTATTTGCAGAAAAATGGTACTCATATGTTTAAGTCCAATGCGTGTAGTTTTCATAAATCATAAAAATCAGAGCAAATGTTTCTAATGGTATTTCGTGTTAGTAGTCAACATAAAAATCAAAATAATAAAATTGTTTCATTTTACCCCTTCCCAAGGAGTGTGGGTGCTGCAGGAAGCGTATGTAGGTTGCCATGCAAATTCAAAAGCTCCATCGTGTTTCCACTTCCAAAGGTCGAGTATGATGGCTGCAGCCCAAATTTCAAAGTCAAAAGGATACGTGCATAATTAATTTTGAAATTCATATGAAGGTATTGTTTCTCACATGTCCAGCATTTAGCCTCTTGTTTTCCCAGTCACGAACAAGTTCTTCTGATGCTAGACGCTTTGTCCCAAGAGCTTCACAATGATATAAAAAACATAGGACAGGATATCAGTTTAAGCGTGAATTTGTCATTCCAGAGAAGCAGGTTTACTATGTATTTGGAATGAATGAAATATGAAAAATAACAACAAGAGTAAATTCTATAATTGGTCCTTTATAACACGGGGGTTTCCCTATTTGGTCCTCTATTATCAAATATTACCCAAGTGGTCCTTCTTTTATGGGTATCTTTCCACAAATAGTCCTTTTTTGATCTTCTATCATGTTGGTGTTAATTTGAAGGCTAAAAGTGTAATTTCACAATGATAATATATCTTTTTTGTCATACACAATTCCAAAGGCTGTTCCGTTTGCGTCGTTTGTGAATTATAGTCGCTTTCTACTACAACCATAGTCTACAAATATGGTCTTTCGTCATTATCCTAGCCCACAATCATAGTCATTATTTTTGTGTTATCAGCTTAACCAATATCAGGACACGTCACTAAACATAATGTTGATGTCAAATTATACTTTTAGCCTTTAAATTAACACCAACACGGCAGAAGATCAAAAAAAGGACCATTTGTGGAAAGGTACCTTTAAAAAAAGGACTACGGGGGTAATATTTGGTAATAGAGGACTAAATATGGAAACCCCCCTGTTATAAAGAACCAATTATGGAATTTACTCTAACAACAACAACAACAACAACAATAATAATAATAATAATAATAATAATAATAATAATATTTTAGCTTCCACCCCATTTGGAATGAGTGGAAAATAAGAGGAGAAAGAACAATAAGTTTTACTTACTTTTCAACTTATTTCCTTCAACTTTGGAGAGAAAATAAGTTGAGATTAGTAAAATTGCACTACTCAATTGTGCATTTTCTTTTTTAACATCCAAGTCTATTTATTCATAAGAAAACAATAATTTGGGAAACAATATAAGCCATACAAAACCAAACATATACAATTTATCCAACAAGGACATAAGGTCTGGAGAGTGTGATATGCATTCAAACCTTACCTATATTCCTGGGAAAAGAGAGGTTTTCCGCATCAAGACCCACACTAAGAAAAATTGGAAAGTTAGATATGGAAAACAAGAAAGTTTTTGAAAATCTTGATGATTTTAGAGCTACTTTTGAAGTAGAAAGAAGGCACCCAAAGGTGAACGGTGTGGTGAAATAAATGGTTTGGGATTAATGGCAAGCATTAAAATAGAAAAAGTAACTTCAAAAGATCAGCACAGCAAAGTAGGTAAGTGGTCAAATAAAAAACAAAACAAAGTACCACCTAATGTCCCCACAAGGTAGCCAAAAGTACAGGGCCAGGAGAGCCACACGCACACGCACACGACGCACACACACACACACACACATACATAAATATATATATATATACACACACACACACACACATATACATACAATTAATGAAGATATATGAGTGATTTTTAAAAAATAGAACTGTTCAAGACTCAAGAGATAAAAAATTCAATCTTTGCAATTTCATGATTCAAGAAAAATCCTTAGCTGGGTATTTTAAATTATGATGTCCAAAAGACAAGTTCAAAAAAGAACAGTTTGTGGACCTGTTCAGTGAAATGAAATAAGCAAAACATGGAAACACACCTGTAACTGCTGAGCTGCTGAAAGAAGAGGCCGAAGATGGTGGCAGAGAAGCATCACACCGTTTACACTGCAAGAGAATGAAATTGAGATACCCTACCAAATGAAAGCCCACTTACATGACACATGTCACTTTCGGTAATCTTTAGGCCAAAAACTCAACTGACCCGTTGCTGAGTATCCCAAATCAGTTATCTAATACTCCCTCCGTCCCAAAAAAACTCTTTACACTTTCTCTTTCTAGACGTCCCAAAAGAACTTTACACTCCATAACCTATTTTGGTAATGAATATGTGGCTACCAACAATTTCCTCTCCTCTAAACAAATTCTAACCACACACTTTACATTCCAACAACTTTCTTAAATCCGTGGTTGTCAAGCTGTCAAGTCTTTTATGATACGGAGGGATTGAGGGAATATATAAAATGTGAGGAAAAGATCACTTCTTGAGGATCTTGTTGGGTGTGTCAGTCTGTTAGAGCCATGTCAAGCGGTATGATGGTGGTTTTGGGGGCACCTATTAACCCATCGGTTTGGGGCAGCCAGTTTGAGTATCTGACTATCTGTTTGGACTAATTTATCCAGCCTTCAGTTGCCCAGCCGGGATTGGTTTGAGCTAGAATGGGTTAAATGTCCCAAATCAACTGTTTGCTGGATTTGAGTCTAGTAATGTATGTCAGGTAAAACCAAACATCTTAAGGATCTTATGGAGGTGAGCTAGGTTTAGTGCCAATCAAGAATCAATACCTACTGACCTGTGCCCGAGAAGAATAATTGTGGAACCCACATTTGCAAAACCAGTCACCATGACGCCACCCATTTGCAAATGCATATGGAACTCCAGCACTGTTGCTCCCAGACAAAGCCCACGTAGAAGCTGGCTGCACTGCATAATGATCACCATGTGCTAAAGAAGACCACTGGGAGGTTGGCAATGGCGCAT
The DNA here is from genome assembly GCA_900332095.2 of Cuscuta campestris. Lineage (NCBI taxonomy): Eukaryota > Viridiplantae > Streptophyta > Magnoliopsida > Solanales > Convolvulaceae > Cuscuta > Cuscuta campestris. The sequence goes on along the minus strand of OOIL02006828.1, from coordinate 226,810 downwards.
GTTGGATTGCTTGTCCATTTACCCCAGAAAAATAATTTGGATGTGTAGGGAGAGTTGAACCGTGAATTGAAACTGCTGGCATTGAGGCCACCGCCTTTGGTTGTCCACATTTTTTGCAATTCTCTCTTGATGCATAGTTGTTGTTAGTGCAACCTATGGGCCATTTTTCCACACACACAACGCACAACCCAACCAGAGAGGAAATAATCCAAGAATACGCACGCCAACCCGCATCCAAGATGACAATACATAGTGAAAAAATGAAATACCTTAACCTACCGAAATGAAATTTCTAAAGGAATTTACATGATAGAAGACATTAAAACCATCGTGGCAGACATGGAGAAATTAGTTCACCTAAGAGTTCGACTAACTGCACACTTACTTATTCTATCAAAAACTTCTCAACCAAACTGGGACTGGATAGCATTAGCTATAATCCAGAACCAGGATACGGATAAGAATTCAATACTTCTAGTCATATTGATCAGGCCATAAAAATAATATTGAACACATAAATTAAAACCCCCAATCCCTTTACTACTCAACATGGAGGGAGAATGATTTCTATTCCATTTTTTCCAATTGGTATGGTTTTATTAAAAACGATTACAGGGTTAAACTTCACAATAACAGTGAGTTCATCGCATCGTTATCAAATGTTACAGTTCTACCAATCCAGTTGAGAAAAACACTTATCGCGCATATGATATCATTGAGTGGGATAAACCCTAAATCGCGCAAACAGACGCTAAGATAATCTAGAAACGCACCAAAATACGGAAGAACACAATCACGAAAAAAGTACCCGTGCAAATCCAGTCTCCAATACGGGGGAGCCACTTGGAATCTGGAGGAGTTTTGTTGTCTACCAAAAGACGGGGCTGCTTACATCGGTTGCAGAAGCTTCTGAAGGCGTAGTTTTTGTTCCTACATCCGCCGCACTCCCAATCTCCTTCTCTGCACCCTCCTCCACCGCCGCCGCCGTTGCCGCCTTGCATCAACCGTCTCCTCTCGCGTTTCAGATGAGCTCCGTAGCTCGGATGACGGCGGTTCAGGCTGGGGTCCAAGTGTTCGAATCGCCATTAAACAAATACAGCGTGTATTTATTTATGTTTTTTTTTTTGAAAAACAAAACCTTAATTATTTTTCTTTCTTGTAAATAAAAATCACATTTTGAAAAAAAAAAGTTATTTATGTTCCGTAATATTTTTTTCTTTTCTTGAAATTTTTTAACTTAACATTATTTGTCTTTTGATAGTGGAAATGTTTGTAGGGAAAATATAAGAATGATTTTTTATTTTGTATTACGTTTTCAAAGTTTGAATCGTTGTTAAATGAGTACATAATCAAATACTGTATGATGCGAGGTATAAATGGTGAGACAAGCATATAAAATAAGATTTGTTAAAAAATACCACCTCTGTTCTAGAGTTTTTGTCTAGTTTCAATTTTTAATCCGCACCCAAAATTCAAAAAATTCGATCATTAATCATATAAAACTCATATTAGATATTCATTCAAAAATAATTTTATTAGATTTATTTAGTAAAATATTTTTAAAATATTATTTTATCTAATAAATATACCATATAATTTTTATTTAATTATGTCATAGACTAGAGATGGACATAACTCACGGTGATGTGTAATAAATACTATTGGAACCTAATGTTAATATTTTATATTAGTCTAATTGAATTAACAAGTAGTCATTATTCAAGTAAATGTCTAGCATTACTGGACATTATTCCTCTCACGAGGTCATTATTTAGTCATATTTAGGGAATAAAAAAGTTTAAGTCATACATTAGGAAAGTTATTATGTTTTAGTCTTATTTAGTACAAACTTCACTTAATTTATTGATAAAATTAAGTCATGTTTCTTATCAAACAAGTCAAATGGTGACGATGCACACTTATTTGAGTTTGATATGATTCAAGTCAAAGAGGATTCCAACTTCTTGTGCTGCATCGCCCTCTAGGTAGAGGTCCGAGACTTGAAAGCATGCGAGACCAAGATAAAAAATAAAAAATCTCCATATGAGCTCATAAAATGTGAAAAATTTGACATTGTAAAATTTGTACTAAATAGGACTAAAACATAAGTCATTTTCCAATGTAAGATTTAAACTTTTTTATTCCATAAATAGGACTTAATAATATCTTAGTGGGAAGAATAATGTCTAGTAATGATGGACATTTACTTGAATAATGACTAATTAATTATGACCAAAGGTACTACATTGGAAAATAAAAACATATAATCCTATATTAGAAAAGTCATTATGTTTTACATATTTTATATGTGAATCTCAAAATCATGGGGAAGTAAACATAAAAAACCAAACTAACAGGTATACATACTCACTCCGTCCTTGAATAGATTACAATTTTTTCTTTCTCTCCCCTCAATAACCTTTGTTTGTTTACGCGATTTCATTAAGTATTTGATAAAATAAAATATTCTTGTCACCTATTGTTTTGTAGAGCTTTTGACATAGTTTTTTAATATGTAATTTTTATATTGTATTAATATATCAATTTATAAATAAAATAATTTCAAAAAGTAGAAAATTTTACTCCGTACAATTTGTAATCAAATTGGGAGGGAGGGAGTAAAATTAGGGGAGAGCATCGGTTCGGTCGGTTTCGGCCCAAAACCGAAATAACCGAAAATAAAAATGACTCACATTAACCGACCCAACCGAACCGAAATTTTTTTATAACCGAAAAAACCGAACCGAGATAAACTGATTCGGTTCGGTCGGTTTTCAAATAACCGACCCATCGGAGACGTAAATCCCATCGGAGTTTTCCCCAAGCTCATAGGCTTTCCGTTCCCGTTGGAAACCGGAATAGCGAGGATCTAAGTGGAGCTAGATGTCCTTGGTACGGATCCGATCCAAATCTGTAAGGTTCTGGGCTGTCGATGGACTGAGAGGATCCAAATCTACCGGAACAGGCAAGGATCGAAATCTGCCGGCGATCAAAATCTGTAAGGTTCTGCACTCAATTCAACGTAGTCTTCAGATAATTCACCGGCATATTGCTGCGACGGAGAATCAGCGGAGAAATCGGAGTAGATGCCATAGCCGTCGTGGTCAAAGGGCATCGTCGTCTGATCTCCGTCTTAAAGGCGTAAAGCCTTGATGGCTGATGTCGTATCGCCGTAGATGGAGGCGGAATAGGCGATTAGGGATTAGACTCACAAAAGAGATACTTAGACAGCAACACTATGTTTGTGATGGGCTGTCATTAATTGGGTTTTGGACTGGGCTTTGTTCCTTGAATTGATAGACTGGGCTTACAAATATAAAATTTACATAATTACATATATTGGGCTCGGTTTTTCGGTCGGGTTCGGTTAATACTGCCCGGAACCGAAACTGAAACCGAAAACCCGAAATAACCGATTTTTATATATATTAAAACCGAAACCGAAACCGAAATTTCGGTCAGTTCGGTTAAATTGATTCGGTTTAGCGGTCGGTTCGGTTAAATTGCTCATCCCTAAGTAAAATACAACAAAACTAAAGAAAGTGGGAAATTTATTTGGATTAATATTGTCAAACAGCTAGGAACCTGCCTTTACCAAATTCAAGTCAATCATTCTTTTCCCTTCCGTGAAGCTCTCCGCCGACCGGACGTTGGACTCGCAGTGCCGTCGTCGTCTTCTCTATCCTTTTCCGATCTGAAGCTCCGAAATTTCTTCCCAAACAAGGTGCCATCCTTTTATAATTCCATTCTTCCCAAGATTTTTTTTTTCAAATTTCTGCTGATTCTGATTATTCCAATATCTTTTCTTTTTGCTGGTTGTAATGAGTATTGGGTTTTTGAGATTCAATCTCTTCTAGTAGCATTCTTGATGGCTGGTTTCAATTGTTTGATTCTGATATCTGGACTAAATTAAAGGGCACATTAAAGTTTTTAGCTTTCTTAATTTGAATGAAGTTTTGGGAAGTAAATGCAGCAATGGAGTTCAGATTATACTGGGTTATTCTTGCTGTTGTGTTGATTCTTGAATTTGAAATGATTTTCTGTTTTCCTGCATTGGGATTCCTTCGACTGGTAAAAAGTAGTTCAAACTCAATGCATCTATTTCAGATGTATGTTTTCAAACTTATTTTATTCGTGCAGTTAAGGAATCAATTCAACCAAAAGCTTTAACCTTTTCCTGTATTCAAATTTCTTCGTGTCTGATAAAAAGCAGCGCAAACTCAATGCATCTATTTCAGATATGTTTTCGAGTTTATTTTATTTATAATGTTAAGGAACCAATTCAGCTAAAAATTCAATCTTATGTTTGGAGGGGCAATAAAGATTTTATACTCTAACAATTTAGTCATCATGCATATTCACTCCGAGCAAGAAGTTAATCGCATCCATATTACATAGTTGAGGGTCAAAATGAGTTTGAAATTTGGTCTAAATTAAGTGTGCTGCAAAAAATACTCCTCGTGTACTTACAGCCAAACATATTTGTGGACTAAATTGGGTCCAAATTTCATAGTTCTAAATTTAGCTCAATAAAAAGTTGAGGACTGAATTGAGTAATACTCCGTAATGTGTAGTCGGGGAACTAAATCACGTATTAAGTCCAATATGTAGATATATATGTAAAAAAACATAAATGGCTTTTATCATATTTTATTTCCTTTGTATTTTCCAACAACAAGAACAAACCCAGTAAAGTCTCACAAAAAGCAGCTGGAGTGTGTGTGACTGTGTGTATGTAGAGAGACTGTAATTCCCAACATAAAACAAAAAAAATGACTTTCCTCGATAATCTTTTTTTTGTGTGAGTTCCAACTACTTCCAAAGCATAGCCAAAGTGCCTCATGATTTGAATTGTTTTGATTTTTCGATTACTTTTTCAATCTATCGCTATTTTGAGTTTCCGTTGTCACTGCCCTAACAACTGAAGTGTGTGTTTTGATGCTAGAAAAAGAGTTATGGCGGGAGAGGACTGTCTTGACATGTCAGCTCTTGAATCTGAACTGACCCAAACATATATTACTGATACGAAACAAGAAGGTGAAAAGATGGAACCAGACGTTCTGTGGCAAAGAATCAGAACTGCCACAACATTGATGACAAATTTGAAAGTGAAAGCCCGAGTCTTGACTGCTCCTCGTTTGGAAAATATAGTAAGTGGTATCAAACAACAAGATGGAAATGGAATTGCTGAATTTTCAAAAGACGTTTATCTCCCTGCTTTTGACAAAGCAGATCATGAAGCATGGGTCAAACTGTCTAGTGAACTACATTCTGTTCACGATCAAGACGAAGACTATATGACCGAACTACTTTCTTGTGTCCAAACAGTCACGGACGTTATGGAAACTCTTGTCAAGAGGGTAATATTGGCAGAATCAGAAACTGCCCTGGAGAAGAGGAAGGTGACAGTGGGTGAGGAAGAGATTAAGAAAAAGACGCTCCAAATCAAAGACATGTCACTTAAGTTAGAAGAGATGGAGAGATTTGCAATGGGCACAAACTGTGTTTTAAATGAGATGCGGCAAAGAGTTGAAGAGTTAGTTGAAGAGACTTATCAACAGAGACAAAGAGCTGCAGAAAACGAGGAGGAGCTTTGTCGTGTTAAGAGGGACTTTGAATCCCTCAAGTCATATGTCAGTAGTCTTATTAGTGTCAGGGAAACACTCCTCTCATCTGAAAAGCAGTTTCAGACAATCGAAAGGCTCTTTGAACGGTTAGATAATAGATATATATATATATATATATATATATATATATATATATATATATATATATATATATTCACTCTTTTTCTTTTTATATCTCTCTCCAAACAAGTTATAACATTGATAAAATGGCAAAAAAATATATCAATATAATCCAACTCTGTTGTGGTCTTGGAGGTCAAGAATTCAAGATGCACGCAACAGAAGGGCTGCTCTCCTTGGATCCTTAATATGTTGTTGCATTTACTACCACAAACTTCAAAGTAAGAAGCATAGGAAGTTTAATGGATCATTTTGATGTAGTTCATTAGTTATCTCAAGCTAAAACATTGTAAAAAATGACTCTTTTTGCTCCATTGGCAATCTGAAAGAATAAAAATCAGATCTGGAGTATATAAACAGAGTGTTTTATTATTGTGGAACTACTGTCCAGATTAATGTGTCCATACATATAAATAGAGGACTAAACAACACAACCATTACAAATAGACACAACAGTTTCTAACCAACACATCTATTGGAAACTGTCATAAAAACTGTAACTAGTAACTGCCTAACTGCCTGTCTCTTTTTTTATTTTTAAATTTAAACTTAATTCTGGACTGGAATTAACCAACACAATCAGCATTATCCTTGGTTCAATTGAGTGGGAAAGGATTATCATTTTAGAAAATATTACTCTATATATTTAATATAATGCTTCTTGTGTTTAAAAGGTTGTCTGTATGTATAATAACAATGGAGCTAAAAGAGTCATTTTTTATAATGTTTTAGTTTCAGGTAAACAATGGACTTAATCATAATAACACATTAATCTCTCTTGCTTCTTGCTTTCTATGATGTTTGGGTAGGAAATGCAGCAATGATCCCCCAAAGACCCCGACATAGATGGGATGAGATTATATTGAGTTTTCTGTTGTTATTTATGTATAATAATAACCATAATAATGTAGAAGAATTCAACATTTAAAAAAAGGCGAAAACTAAATTTAAAAAAATTACATAACTTTGAAACATATATTCTCTTTTGGCGAGTGCAGGCTCGTAGAGAAAACAGGCCAGTTGGAGAGTGAGAAGATGCAAAAAGAGACTGAGGTAAGAAAGCTAATGGAAGAGAATGTGAGTTTGACGGCTTTACTTGACAAGAAAGAGGCCCAACTTCGTGCCTTGAATGAACAATGCAAGGTTATGGCACTTCGTGCTACCCATCTTTAGTTCGGGATGCAGATTAAGGTAAGAGAGATCGAACCCCTTTGTGTTGTACCCATGTTATTGTTTGTATTGCCTCATTGGTTGGTTGTACTTTCAAAGCCTATAACTAATAAAAGAATAGTTGTTGCATCATGTTTGGCATCTATTGTTTAAGGACCTTGTCTGGTTTCTAATTCTCTCGCGTTATTTGTGTGATTTTGGCGTCTCTTTGGAGTCTATGAATGGGTAAATTGACTTTATTGGGTTGCATGCGCTAGAGGATTCGGCTTAGAGCCCATTTCGAAAACCTTATGGACTGCAATTCTTTTTTTAGACAATTCTATATGTAGAATGGAAATTGGAGCACAGAGAAGAAGAATCCATCTAAGGAAACTACACTCTTTGGCCTTGGAACATGCATGTGAAGGCTTCTTCTCTTTTAGCAATTAATATTAGGCTGCCTGCTTATATTAAACCACAAACCCCTCCTGGTTTATTATCTTCACAGCTTCCTGTTTTACACATATCTGTGCCTGCCTCCTTTGACTTGTTGCTTTCACATATTTATTGTTTTCTCATGGTGTTACAATTTGGCATGTTGGTTCATGTATTTGCCCACTTGGCATGCATCTCCTCCATGGAGTATTTCCTCTGCCTTATTGATTTTGTTATATATATATATAAGAATGCATATCGTGCACTAAATGTAAGATTTAAGGGCTTGAAAAATTCAAAAAAAAAAAAAAAGAAAAAAAATGAAAAAACGTGGTGGCATTATGGTAAATAAGTTGAACTTTACTCCCAGTGCCAAAAATGCACTACCTCAATATAAAAGTACATCGTGAAGGCATAAAAATGCATCATTCTCACAATATGGTCTATTCTCGCAGTAAGGACTATTTTTACTTGAATCAACCCCTGTGTGTGTGTGTATTATTACAGGCACTAATTTTTAATTATTCCGTGTTTCATACAGAAGGCTAAAGGCTTACGGACTCGTAAAATGTTACGCAAAATATATATTTATGATATTTTGAGTTAAAAGTGAATTTTTTAGGAACTTTAGATAGAGTCTCTTTTATATGCTAAAGTTATTAATTTCGGAATAGTCATGAAAATGAAAGTTATATACACACTAAAAAGATATCGATTTGTAAAAAAGCACTCGTAGTTAATAGTTTCTAATTTTTTTTATGAAAAATTATTGAATGTTAGTCTTCAACCTCTATATTTCTATATTTATTAGATTTAATTAATTTTTATGTCAATACATTTAATATACGGAGTATGCGAGATTCATATAACCTAACATAAAAGCCGTCGTCTCCACTCCCAAAAGTTTTCTTTCGGTTTTTAATGTTCTAAAATAATTTTTTTTGCTGTTTCACTTTTTTTCTTTGGAAAGAGACATGTGGTTTAGAGCATAATGTCACACGTTGACGTGACACATTTCATCCAATAAAAAACAATCAAGTCAGCGTGTGGGAGAATGAGAGGAGTGGCAAGTCATGTAGTGACAAGTAAATTTTCAATCCTTTTTTACACTTTTTTGATATATTTTAATAATTAAAATTTATAATTTTATTATACATGTATACGATTTTCAGATATTTAAAAATTTATACATGCTTTAATTTATAAATAAATTTATAAATTTATAAATACTTTGATTTTTTAAAATATAAATTTATAATTTGTGATGAAAATATAAATAAGGTAATAATTCTTTTATGCTCAGTAACAACTAAGATAATAATTATTTAACTTAGAATTTGAAATATTTTATTAAAATTTAATAAAATAATAATTATTCAAAGTAAAATATAATAATATTAGACCTGCGAGTTCTTAACTGAAAAATGTGAGGTACATAAGAGTAACTTTTTTTTTTGGTGTTTGATTGGTCAAAGTTACGAAACTTTCAATCCTAGCAACCAAATTGACAGAATGTGCCGCCGAAGTACATTGCCCCGAATTTTTAGGAACCTCATAGTATATTTTAAATAATGATGTGAGATATTAAAATTTTTATCAGAAAATCAAGGGTACCCAAAATAATTTTCTGCTAATACAATTCTACCATTCTAGATTGTAAAAGTCCAACCGATCTATTCACTTCAGAGTTTAATTAGGAGAGTGAGTTGGTTCACTCCCGGACTTGATCTCTATCTTCATATATAATGATAATCCATCTCTAGTTTTTAAAAAAGTACAATTTTGTAATTAATCTTTTTTTAGAAAATTAATTAATTATAATCAAAGAATTAAATTAGACAAATGGAGCAAGTTGAATCACAAGAAGTGCTTCCTTTTCGAGGCATCTCTTTCAATTGCATTCCTTTTTCGCACTGGCTTCTCTTTGATTAACCACCAACCACTTCATCCTAATTACATGTACGGACCACTAATTACCTTTACATTATTGGGTTGAATTGTCCCAATAATAATATCTTTATTTAGGGATGGGGGAAAGAAACCATTTTTAGGGCAATTTACGTAAATATGACTTAAATATATTATTTTTCTCTAAATAGGATCAGTCTTATCTACTCTAACGTTTGACAATAGAAAGTTCTATAATGCTTTGCCTCTGAGAAAAATAAGCAATTACACAATTTAAGTAGAATAAAACATTATTAAAAAATTGAATAGTCATTAAAATAATCTGTCATTATCCAATACTTGTTGCTAATGATCATATTCGTAGAGACATATGTATAACTAATGACTACGTTCGTGGAGTCATTTGTATAATCAATCATTATCCAATACTTTTTGCTAATGAGGACATATATGGCATATCATATATATATATATATGTGTCGTAAAGAGAATAACACATAGTCAACGTACTATCTTTTAGTCTTATTATATGCAACATAATTTTCTTTTTTTATCTCTCAAGTTTTCTATTATTTGAATTTTTAGTTAAATAATTAATATCTCCACATGATCGATACAATAACTTTGTTGACATAAAAATCATGAGTTCAAATTTCACGTTCATTCAGTTAAAAAAATTAATGTTCTATTAAAATAACTTAAATATATCTAAATTTATCACGCGTTTGAATTTTTAGTTGATATAGTTTATTGAGCATATGCATATCTATGCATGTATCTAGGCATTTACATTCATTACAAATACTTGGAGCTGTTAAACCAGGGCACAAAACCATCATACAAACTGTGTAACAATTATTTTTATTAGATTATAAAATATTATTGTACCGAGTAATTGAGAACATCTAGTAACACATATCCAATTAATTTCAACACTAATACACACACACATCCGAACATGTTGGACAAAATTATTTAAGGCAATGTTGATGCAATAAAATTATTAAATACTACTCCGTATTTAATTTAATTTAACTAATCTAACCTTAGCAAGTTGCCCTAATCAAGTCTCTATCCGATCTAATTATTCTAGTTACAAATAATTAAGCACAGGATTAGAAGTCTCTACAGGTACAAAATGACAGAGAAGTGAGTACAATTTTATATACTCTCTCCGTTCCAAAAATAAATTTCTCACTTTTTTTCTTCTCGCAAAAACAAAAACTCCATATTAAGTGATTGTTTCTCTCGATCTCTTTTAAACAAATTCTACTAACTCAAACACCTAATTTTTTATTAATTAACAATTTTTTTAAATTCTATAAAGTCAAACCATAGCTTTGTTTTGGAAATGGAGGGCTCAAAGAGAAAGAGAGAAAGTGCTAAATATAGGGTTAGTGGTCCATGAAAGTGTCCTTAGAAGAGGTGACATTGTAGGGTATAATAAGAGACTTGATGGCCTTATATTCCCATGACTAATCCCAAAACATCCATAGCCATCACTTCTTGTGCCCCCACACTTCACATGCCTTTGTTCTTTCTTCCCCTCTCCATATATACCCTTCCTTCTTCTTCCCATCCCCTCCATTCTATCTCCTACAAAGCTTTAATCCCTCCATTCACAAAATCATACTCTATAATCCAAGAAATTCAAGTTTTAATTATTTGGATTAATCATAATTCGTAAATTTCATTTTGATCGCTTTTATATAATGGCCCTAAAGAAAGCGGTAGCCAAGAGCGTGACACAACCCGCGGCCATAAAGCACATCATCAAGAGGTGTTCGAGTTTCGGGAAAAAACAACACGGGTACGGAGATGACGAAAATGCCCTTCCGCATGACGTCCCGAAGGGGCATTTTGTGGTATACGTGGGGGAGAACCGGAGCCGATACATCGTCCCCATTTCTTGGCTGAGCCATCCCGAATTCCAGAGCCTTCTCCAACGGGCCGAGGAGGAGTTCGGGTTCAGCCACGACATGGGCCTCACTATCCCTTGCCACGAACAAGACTTCTGCTCCCTCATCTCCATGCTCAGATGATATAACATCGATCGGTCGAGAAGAAGTGGCCGATGGCGACGATGATGCAATTTTGTAACGAAAATTTGTGACGTACGTATGATCTGTTTTCATAAATTTTCGTTACGAATCGCTCGTTTGCGCATGTTTCTTTTTTTGAGGGGTACGTAGGAGCTAAGGTATGTAGTTAGCTTCAACCCCGGAGGTGATCAAGTGGTGGCAATGTGACAATATTTTAATCAAAGGAAACGTCACTCTGATAGCAGAGATGACGTGAAGGTTGACATCACCAGACACAATCACCTGCCTGTAGACAATAATTGTCTATTGTCGGCAAAACAAGATGGTGTCATCTGTGATGTGATCGTAACACAAGGGCAAAATGGGAAGAGGTGCATCCACTAATAATTGATTATACAAATGTTAGATATGGGAGTAGATATATATATATATATATATATATATATATATATATATAATTGTGTGTATATATATATAAATTGTTTGTTGCATGTTATTATTATTGTTGTTGGTGAGGTTGAGATGTATTATGTTGTACCACCAAATATGGGTGTTTTCAATCAGTGGTGTGGGTTTGTCTTGCACCCGTCGAAAATTGCCTGCTAATAGATACGGATTATTACTAATATTAATAATTATTTAATTATATATTTTATTGTTTTCTTCGACAAAATGACAAATATTTCGATTTTCGTGAAAGTGAGGTGGGAATAAACATGTTCCATTTTTATTGATTAATTAATGATTAATTAATTAATTTGTTTTACATACATTTTTCGTCAAAAGGTTCAATATATTTTCCAAAACACAATTTTAAAAAATTACGTACTTCGTACTTCCTCCATCTCACAAAGTCCTTGTTTTGATTTTTATGAGATCTAAAAGAAAAATATTTTTCTATCGACCTTTTCAAATTATCCTTGATATAATGTGTAAAAGTAGGATGTGATGAATAAATTATTAGTGAATAAATATGATGTGATAAGAAAGAGGAGAATTAGTAAGAGTAAAAATAATATGTTAGAAGAGAGGAGAAAGAGATTGTGGACAAAAAAAAGGAAAAAAAATTCATGAGACAAAAAGAGTAACTAAGAGTTAGATGCAAGCTAGGTATATAAAATGGTAAAAAAGAATATATGTAGTTAATATGAATTTAAGTGTAAATTCCATAAATGATCCGATCCATAGTTACAAATAAATTAAATCTCCATATTTATTACGTAGTATTTATCAATTCTAAGATAAGATTTCCATAAAGGACCCTCAATTTTTAAAAACTATTTCGTAGTATATTTGCACTAAAACACTTTTTATGGAATATTTTTTAAAAATTGAGGACTATTTGTTTAATATCTTAAAATGAGGGACTAAATATGAAAAAATGCCCGTAATTATAGATCATTTATGAAATGTACTCTAAATTTAATATAATTAAATTTATTTTAAAATGTAGAGTTGAAATATTAAATTTTTATATCAGTTATTTATATGGAAGTTGACCAAAAATATTAAAACTGGGTTTGTACTTTTTGGGACAGGAGTAAATGATTTTAAAGGCAAGAAACCCCATATTGCATGAGAGTGATGTAGATTGTTGTGCTAATTACTACTCCGTACTAAATATGAGGCTTATAAAAATTACTTCGTACGTAGTATGCCGCATATAAATAATACTAGAATGTTTATCTAATTTTAAATTTTTATAATCAAATTATTAAATTTTCCCTATGATAAAATGACATATCGGATAGAAAAGACTCAGCGTGTCTCTATATTCTTAAAAAAAGAAGAGGTGTGAAGGAGAAGAAACTGAGAGATATAAGAGGAATTAATAATTAATAATAATAATAATAATGATAATAATAATACGGATGAAAAGTTATACTTCAATTCCTCCACCCCACAAAATATTTTATTTTCACATTTTACGTACATGTCGCAATAAACTTTTCCATTTGATCTAAATGAATATAAATGTCTTTACTTTTCTTAAATCTAATCTAACATACATACCCCAACTATCTTCCACGCCATATCCATTTTGACATTTTCTAAACCTTATTCGTTTCAATTATCGTCATTTCAATTTGATCAAACTTCTACAACTTCTCATCTCAAAAGTCAAATTGAAACAAATTTTGATTTGTAGGATTGAGGAAATATTATTAGACGATACAAGATAATTTTTTTAGATTTATCTTGTAAAAGAGTTTCAAAATATTATTCTTTTCTAATTAATACAAGTACATGTTTTTTAAACTTGTGTGGAGTTCGGACTTTGGGTGTTGAAATGAAGTCCATTTGGCTTTTAAATATAGTACTCTTATAATACGAGAATGTAAAATTTAAAAATATAGCGGGTTTCCTAATGTAATTAATACCATACGTTTTTATTTCTTAATCTAGTACTATTGTTTAATATCCACCGGACATTGTTCAAGTAAATATTCACCGTCAGTAGACATTGTTCAAAGTAAATTTCCACTTTCAATGGATATTATTTTCTCCACTAGACATTATTCAAGTACTATTTAAGAAATAAAAAATTGTAGGTACATACTATATTAGGAAAAAACATACGTGTATGCTTTAGTACCATTTAGTACAAATTTTACTAATATAATCCCTTTAATTTTTTTTGTAAAAATGACAATTCAACCATCATATAATTATTTTGTATAAACTTCCACATAATTCATCATATCAAACGCATAAATTTTGATTGTTTGTGAATTAGGGGTGACATGCTTTAAGTAAGGCTAGAGTTACAAACAGCTTGGACACAAACTATACAAATTTATTATTTGTATTGATAGTTCCTACCTTATAACCCCCTCTAGTAAACTCTCCCATCCTAGCAAGTAGCAACATTAATTCTAGGGTGCAAGTTTAATTGATTTTGATGACAAAATTTTTACTCCAAAGTCAACTTAATTAACTTGCACCCCACAATTGACGTGAGGTATGTAGGGGATGGGTAATGGGTTGTTGTGACATATGAAACTAATCTTCTAAATGATCATTAGAGAAACAGATTAGTGGAGATATTAGTAAAGTAGTGGAATGCATGCGGCATTTTAATGATCTCCCGTAGTGCCACACCGGGCGATTTTGATTTGGATTTGGATGAAATTAATGTTATGTTTAACTGTTTCTTTGGAGACTGAAGTGGAAAGGTCAAATATTATTGCTGATGGCCAAAATAATTAAAGTTGTAATTAGACGCAAATGACTTAATTAATCACCTAATTGTGCTTATAATTTGAACACTTTATTATGACACAGTTTAGAGTAGATGGAAGTCCCATTTGCCTTTGCACCCACTGCCAGCTGACTGACACAACCTTAGACTATTGTTTATTCTCTCAAGTAATGCTAGAGTCACAAATAAACATTTCACAAAATTCAAAAATTTATCTTTTTAACACTTTTCTAGAAATAAGATGTACTCAAATAATAAAAGATATTTTAATTTAAAATCCATAAAAGGCAAGTTTGTGAAATTTGTGAACTATATATGGAGTATTTGCGACTCTAGCATTTTCCTACTCTCTCTACTTGATACTCCATCCTTAAATTAAATTTTAATTTTTTTCAATTCATTCTATTAAATATTTATATAAGTACATTTTAAAGTTTTACAAAATAAGAGTAACAAAAATGTTTTATTTTATAACATTGCAAAGTAATGTCATAATATAACCCGAAGCACCTATGTTGCTCCATTTTGAAAAATTGATGATTCATACTCCTTCGCCCCCATGACCTCGCCCCCCTTCAGTTACTGTAGCCAATCCACAAAGGGGAGAGGGGCGAGGGGGTTATGGGGTAGAAAGCATCAAAACTTTGATATTAGACTCTAATGTCACTTGAATCGGTTCGAATTCATTTATTATTCAATATAAAATATTTTTATATGTAAATTATATATATATGTAGACTGTTCGAATATAAAAAATATTTCCTGGGCCACAATCATAGGCTTGAGCTTTTGGTTGAGCTGGTTCTTTGAAATAATATCGGAGCCTTGTTGACTAAGAGGTCATGTGTTCGAAACTCAGCGCCACCCAGTTTTAAAGAAATTAAAGTTTCTCGTGCAATGCTAAAAATAAAACTACGCTTGCATGTGAGGGGACGTGTTACAATATATATTTCCTGGGCTACACCATAAGCTTGAGCTTTTGGTTGAGTTGGTTTTTTGACATAGATACATACAAATATGTGCTGTATATTTTTTTTTAAACATACAAGGTATGTATAGATATGATCGATTCGATTCTAGTCAAATTTGGTTTTAATTAATTTTAGTTTAGATCGGTTTTGGGTCGATCTCGTCGATTTGAATCTAATTAGTTCCATTCTATTTCGGGGTTGAGAATATTTAGTTTGGTTTCGGCTCAGTTTAGACTATTTCAGATTTTAGGTTATAGATCATGTCTTCACTTTTTAGAAAATTTCGGTTTTGGTTATAGGTCATGTCTTCAATTTTTGTATTAGATCATTTCAATTTTAGATAATTCGATTCAAGTAATCAGTTTCCATTTTAGTTTGTCAGGTCTATATCTAGTTTATCAGTTTCTTTGGGGTTTGTTAACTAGAATCTACACTCTAGAGTTTGGATACAATATTAATTTTATTTAAAATAATTATACTAGAGTTTTGAGAGTAATAACTAGAGTTTAGTTATAACCGGAATATACATGAAAGGGCTGAAACAAATTAAGGAAAACACAAAAGAAAAAAATATAAATATGACAAAATTCTTATTGCTCATATAACTTCCACCAAAATATTCATTTGAAAGATGCAATTTTTTAGTATAAAAAATGCACTATATTTTGTTAGTTTAAAAATTAACTCAGCCTGCAGCTGGTCATCTCATCTCCTCACTGATTTTCTATATTTTTTATTTTGGGGTAAATGCCTACGAAAATACAGCACATTGACATGACCAAAGCTAAGGCATCTTTCTTTGAGTTTAATTAATTAATTGATTAATTAATTAATGCATTGATTAGAAGAAGATGAGGATCCACACATTCTCAAAGTGTTCCACATGCAAGTTGGGTCCCAATTAAACTCATCATCAGCATATTCTTTTGAGCAATCAAACTCCCATTCAATTCAAATTCCCTCTACTTTTGTTCTTCCCATACTAAATTTGACTCACCCCCACTCACTCTCATATATACCCCCTCCTTCAGAAAAAATTGAGAAGATATAATTAAATTACAAAGCATTTAGGTAGGTCAATCTCATTTGATAGGATTAGATCTGGTTATATCAAGATATGATGTACTCTAATTACGTTATATTAGAGATGTTTATGTTTTTTTTCAAAAAAAAAGGTACTTGTGATCTGATTTCATTATAATAAGAATAAATAATACTTCGTACTACGTAAGAATGAGGATTTTTGGGGGTAAATCATTACTACAAATGGTTCACACTGACTTGTTGGAAACAGATGATCAAGGTCAGAAACCTATTTGTAAGCATGCCAAGATTCCATTGCTATACTATACACCAGCTGGGATATGAATGGATGATAGGTACCTATCATAAATTAAACCACTCTGTATTGATTGGGTCTGGAATAGATTTACATTGCCTAAAAGTCAATTTATGATGTGGTTAATCATGCGAGATAGAATCCTGACTGAGGTTTGACTAGCGAAATTTATGAAAGTGGAGACACATTGTTATCTTTGTCAAAAGGGTGAGGAGGATACCACCCATCTTTTCTGCAAATGTGTCTTTGCCCAAGAGATATTGAAGGAGATTTTTACTTGGATGAAGATCAATATTAAGAAAGTTGATATGATTAGTACAAGACAGTGTATATTATTGGAAGAGCTTTGTAGTTCAATTTCAAGAGTTCTATTTTTGTGATTTATTATGTATTGTTTCTTTGCGATGAATAAAAATATTAGAAATCGCCCTAAATAAAACTAAAGCATAGAGAAAAGTACCAAAATAGGATTTTCATGTTTTTTTCTCCGAAATAGGACTTTGCACTGCGGTAATGTAACTCTGCACTATGGTAATGTGAAAGTGTACATGTGCATATTACTATACTTTTTTCGTAATGTATATACCCATGTTTGGTAATGTAAGTCCTATTTCGAGAATAAAAACATAAAAGTCATATTTTGATATATTTTCAATGTTTTAGTCCTACTTTGGTCTTTTTCCCTAAAAATATGCAATTTTGGCGTTAAAAAGAAATATGTAAGTGATAATACAATATTATTGTTTGAAGAGGGATGAAATAGAGAAATACTCTTTCCGTCCCAAAATATTTACAACATTTGTTTTTTTAGCAGTCGCGGGAACTTTTGTTTATTTCTACGTTTTCATTGGTTATTTGATAAAATAAAATATTCTTGACATCTCTTATTTCGAAGAACTTTTCATGTAGTTTTTTGATATATAAATTTTACTTTTTTTCTATACCAGTATATAAATAAAATAAATTGAAAAAACTTAATATTTTATCTCGGAAATACAAGTGGCAAATATTTAGGGACAGAGGGGGTATTGTAAATGTCAAAAAGATATAGGTAGGAACAAATACAACAAGGAATATTTTAATTTTTCTTAGATGAATATTTTTTTTGATGTATTATTGGCTGTCACGGAATCTCACTCTCCACATATATACTCGTATGAATCTACTGTTTTTGATTTGAGGAAAAAGTGACTAAAATAGACCGCTGTCCCATCCCAAATGATAAACTTAAATTGAAAATAAGTTTTGCAAACTTTGACTGTAATTATTTTAAATTTATTTTATTTGAAAATCTATGTGGAATTGAGAAAAATAAAATTTATATGTTTAAAAATTACATTAAAAAATCTATAAAATTATTTTATTTATCTTATGAATAGCAAAAATAGGTAAAGAATGTGGTTGAATTTTGATCATGTGAATGTAGTGCTATATGTTTTTATTTTCGAATGTAATATCACTGTTTAATATACACCGTTCATTGTTCAAGCTAAATGTCTAATATTACTGGACATTCTTCCTGCCACTCAAAATTATTCAAGTACTATTTACGGAATAAAAAAGTTTAAGTATTTTATTGGGAAAAGACATACTCCCTCCGTCCCGGAAAACATGGGAGTTTTGATTTAGAAGAGGGATTTAAGGAGAGTGTATTTTAGTATTGAATTTCCAAAAATGTCCTTTGATGTGATAGGTAAAAGTATGATTTGATGGATAGATTATTAGTAAAAAGGTATGATGTGATAGGTAGGGTATGAAAAAGTAAGGGGTAAAAGTGACTTTTTAATAGAAATAAGAAGTTTTTTTGATACGGATGAAAAAAGAAAGGAGAAATGTTTTCAGGGACGGAGAGAGTATATTTTAGTACTATTTGGATGAAGTAGGGAGGAAAGAAATTAAATTTATTTTCCCTCTTAAATACTCCATAATTGAAAAAAAAAGAAATGAATGGAACTAATATTTAAACTTTCTCTCCATTTTGATAGAAAAAAGTGAGAGTAAATTTCTAAAATGGTACTCAATAACTATGTATTTTCCCAAATTAGTCCCAAAATAAATTACTTACCGAGATGGTACTCGCTAATTGAAAATAATGCTTAGTTTAGTCCTCGGACTAACGATCATCAAAACATCGTCAAAACGGCATTAAAACTTATACTAATTTTCCAAAATGATCATATATAATTGGATGTTTTTTCAAATTAGTCTATTTTCGACGTAAAAACTCATTTAATATGAAGAAGTGAAGCAGGATTCTTCCCTTTTAATTGTTTCATGGTGTTTGAGTGAAGTTGGGAAACCATTTTTTATGAAATTTTATTTCGAAAATTGACTAATTTGAAAAAATCCAATTAGAAATGATCATGTTGGAAAATGAGTTTACGTTTTAATGTAGTTTTGATTCGATTTTGATGGCAGTTAGTTGGGGTGACTAAAATAAGCATTATTTTTAATTAACTAATGTCATCTCGGTAATTAATTTATCTTTGAGACTAATTTAGCAAAAGACATACGGAATACTTATTAAGTTCCCTCAAAAAGTTAGGATGAAAAAGAAGAGGATAGAAGAAGTATAAAAAGCATCTACTAACTTCTTTTTTCTTCTTTATTTTTTTTCCTCTTTGATTTTACCTCTCCCAAGTAGAGGGTAACACGTTTCTACCTTTATAGATTTGCATCTTCCTGCTTGAAAAGCAATAATAATAATAATAATAATAATAATAATAATAATAATAATAATAATAATAATAATAATAATAATAATAATAATAATGTCATTATTATAACACATTAATTAAGGAATATGAACCAACCAACCAAAGCCGGGCGGGCGAGCGGGCAGGACCCCCACAAGTGAACCAATTCAATTTCATGTGCTACCTTATCCTACGCTCCCATGGGGACTCCCATATACCATTGTCACGTTACAACCATAGACCACAAACTTTTTTGATTGAATTGCTACCTAATTCTACTCCCAAGTCCTAACCAACCTTTGTTTTCTTCATATACAAATTTCCTTGCCTTTTTCCTCTAATAAAATTCTTACTTTTTAGAGTGCATTATCAAGACGGTTTTTTCTAATAAAGTATTTTTCTAAATTAGTTTTCAATAAGCATTAATTACCAGCATGACCTTTTTTAATTGAGATGCATTTTCTAAATAGTCATCTGCAAATACTAAATGCTTTCAAATAGAGGATATTCTAGTATTTTTCTATCATCTAGATTTAAAGTATATTCTCTAAATGCTTCTTTATAATTGAGTACTTTTTTAAATTGATAATTTTTAAGTAAATTTTCCCCCGAAATGGAGTTCATGAGCCAATTCGGGGTGGTCTGCTCAAGTAGCCACCCACTTAATTTCAAAGGACCATTTTGAAGATTTATTTATAGTTTAGATGATGAAAATACAAAAATATTCTCTATTTAACTGTCATTTAATATGCATTTTTGACAGAAGACTATTTAGAAAATATATCTTAATTACAAAAGACTATATATGCAATTATTGCTTATTGAAGACTAATTTGGAAAAACACATTATTAGAAAGGATAATTTCAAAAATTTACTCTAGTTTTTACGTCACATTTCCATTTTGAAAAAATGCACTTATTACATTTTTCTCCTTTTGTTCTCCCTCTCTTTCAAATTAAATTATTTTTTTATTATTCACATGGTCAAACTTCATTCACTTTCTTTTTTTTATTTTCGTTAGTCATTTGATAATATAATATAGTCATGTCACCACTAGTTTTGTATATCTTTTGATATAATTTTTAAATGTGTAGTTTCTATACTTTAAATTTACACCATTTTTCATATAAAATGATTTGAAAATAACTTCAGTCAAACATCGTAAACTGAAACAAGTGATTTAAGTTGGGACGGAGGGAGTAATAATTTATTGTTGTGCATTATTTCATATTTTAACATCTTTTCCAACTCTATGACATGAAAAATGGGTAAAAATCAGCTTAGAACGTAGGTATATACTTCCCGATCTTAAAAGAAATTTGCAAATTGACTTTACCATTTTTAAGAAAGTTAAAAATGAAGACTAAAATATGCTTCATATATGAAAACAAGACATTCAATATTTTATACTAAAATAGGTTAAATTATGTTAAAATATTGTGCCAAAAAAGTTGTGAAATGCATTCCAACATACTACGTACAACATAATCCTGATTATATTTGTGGGCATTCAATAGTGCTAACACTCTTATTTAGAGATTAAAACATTGAAGGTCTTATTAACCATTTAACTTCAAGGTAGTTTATGCAAATTACTCCCTCCGTCCTAAAATTAATTTTCCAGTTTGACTTTTGCAGTCAAACTTTTTAAACTTTGACCGTAGATTAAGAAAAAAATAAATTGAATTTTCATATAAATTTATTAGCAATAGATTCATTTTAGAATATAGTTTTGAAATATGTAATTTTTATAAAATATGTTTATTTAAAAATTGAGATATTGATGGTCAAAGTGTTGCATTGGAGACCGTGAAAAGTCAAATGAGAAGTTAATTTTAGGACAGAGGGAGTATTAAAAAGTGTGTGGATAAAATTTGTTTAGAAGAGAGAGATCTTAAACCCCACTTATTCCTTTCCTTTTATGGAAACAAAAAAAGTAAAAAAAATTAGAATAAATTTCCGAAATAGTTCTTCCTAATAAAGTGGTTTCTCAAATTAGTCTTCAAAAAATTCTAATTACCTAAATGGTACTTTGTAATTGAAATTTATTTTTTAAGTAGTCCTTTGCAAAAAAGTGTCACTTATTTGGTGCTTAATGAGAGGGCATTTTGGTATTTTCATTATCTAAACTTAAACTAAATTTTCAAAATGGTCATCTCTATACAGTTTCATGTAAAATTAAAGCAATCGTTGACCATACATGATCCGTAAATTATTAAAAATCTATCAAAATATTTTAAAATTTGAATAAAAATACCTCCTTAATTAGAAAAGATCGTTTTGAGAAAAACACTTTATTGGAAATGATAAATTTGAGAACTTAATTACTCTAAGTTTAAATGATAAAAATATCAAAATACCCTCCACTTAATTGATATTAAAGTGTCATTTTTTATGAAGGACTACTTAGGGAATAAATCTCAATTATAAATTATTTTGTAGGTAATTAAAATTTTTTGAGTATTAATTTGGAAAAACACTTCATTTAAAAGGACTATTTTAGTAATTTACTCAAAATTTTATGTTAAGACAGATGAAAAGGAACTGAAAGTGTAAATTTCTTCAGAATGGAAGGAACGGGGTACTTCTTTCGTCCCAATTTAAAGTGCCTATTTTTTCTTATTTACAAGGTCAAACTTTAACCACGTTCTTAGCTCATTCTTGTGAGCCATTTGAAGATATAATATAGTCTCGTCACCTCTCGTTTTGTAGAATTTTGATGTAGTTTTTAAATATATAATTTTTACTCCGTATTTTGTAATTTCTTACCAATTTTGAAATAAATTGAATTGAAAATAAATTCAATAAAACCTGATAAACAACAACATACAACTCTCTTTGGGACGGAGGGAGTAGCAATAAAATAAAGGTTATACCCCAACCCTAGGGCCTCACCCGTACGGAGAGTAGATATATTCTTAATTAGTCTGGTCGAGAGAGTGAGAGATCCGTCCCTCGTACGTTAAAAAACAACCTCGCATTTAACAAAATGTTTCTTTGAAGTTATTGGTCATTGTCAAGAATCGAACCCGTGTTAAGTCATGTACCACTATTCTATGGACCAACTGAGTTAGGTCCCAAAGGGTTGGAGGGTATATAAAGAGTAATAAATACGCGTAAAGGGGAGGCCAGGGAAGGGGTGTGGGGGGATAGTAGTAGTACAAGTGTGTGGGTACCTTTGTCCGTATATCAATTATCTCTATATGTGGAGTGAGTATAATGTACTCTCTTCATCTCAAAAATAATGTTACGTTTCATTTTTTACATATTCCATAAAATACTTCTATATCGTCTCAAATGCCAAAAAAATTCAAAACAATTTCTACTCACAATAAAAGGTAAATATGGTGATTTTTAGATATTTTAGATGTGGATAGAACTGTTTTTTGGGATAGGCAAAAAATAAAACGCAACTTTCTTTTTTGAGATGGGGGAGTATGTATGTAATGTACTCTCTCCGTCCCAGAGTATTTGTCCACTTTCATTTTTACACACCATCTAATGCACTTCTTTAATCCATTTTATCTTGTAATTTGTATATTAAAAAATTATAAAAATTATATATTAATAATCCATATGTTAAGACAACTCAAACAAGATCACACATGACTATATTTAGGCTTACACATTGAGAGAATTTGATGAGTCAAAATACTTAGATGAACAATTCTAAAAGTCAAAAGTGGACAAAAATTGGAGAACGGGAGAGTATATGTGTACCATTCATTCATTCATTAAAATTCCTTCATCAATTAATTGATAATGAGCTGATAGTTAGAAATGCACAGTTTGGAGACAAGACAGTTTTGGTACTTCTTCTCAACCCTCACTTCTTTCCCTCCACTGCCATTCCCAACCTCCACATGCATGTATATGTCTTCACTGGATCTAGGAATTATCAAAACTACCCACAGTACAGTGTTTGTTCCACCATAAAAAATAGTGTGCCCCGCCGCACTTATGCACGGTGTATATATAGTTATTGTCTGTTTATGTCTGTAAACTGGTATTTAGTATCAGATTCTAGATGTCAAACTTGGTGGGTTTCTAACATTTTTGTATACTTCGAGGATGTTTGAAGTTGTGTTTCAAAATACGAAGTATTTTTTGAATTTTTGTTTATTCGTTAAAATGCGATTTAGCGTGTTTGACAATTTGCTTCTACTTGTAAGTAGTTAAAGGCTTTGAAAGTTGAGAACGCGATCAAGAAGTATTTTTTTAGCAAAACTTGGACTAAATGCTTTCCACTTTTACTTACGGAGTGTAACGTTTTATTTTTGTTAGAAAATAAAAATATTTCCCCTCTTGAACCTCCATAGTCCGATCTCATTTGAAAATTTGTTATTACCACCAAGATCGACACCGACAACTGCTCCACCCAAGCACACACTTGAGTTTTTGCATTGTTGCCATGCCCTCTTAGGGGGCTGTCTCTTGCCCCAACGGTCGAGTACAGGTTGTACACTTAAACGCCATTCATTTTCGAGACCAGTTGATTTGGCAGGTGATTTTTAACACACTCCTTAGTGAATTTCGACTTCCATGACTACCGTTCTGTTGTCTTAATCACTTCTTGTAGAATCTAGTTGCCATTGTCTTGAAACATGAGTGCACTACCGCTATCCGAGCAACACTATGGTCTAGTAGTCCAATTGGGTTCATCTTGGAACTTTCTAGAAGCTATCAAAAAATCAACTAAGATCTTATACAGAGTTCTGGTTCCAAAGATATCCTTAGTAACAACGAGTGAATTAGAAACAGCTCAGTCTTAGAAGTTTTTAGAAATATCCCATAACTTTTAGAAGTTTTACTACGTAGAATCTAAGAAAGCAACATGTTGGGTTTGGTCGGGTAGAGCTTCATTCACCTTCATCCATCCATTAAATATACATTTATCACCCTTTCCATCCATCATCTGTTGCACACACCAATCACTTGATCCGTCCATTAAATACACATTCATCACCTTATCCATCCATCATCTGTTACATACCTCCCCAATCACATGTGGGTGAATTCGGTGAAACGGGAAAAAACGAATGATATAGGTAATAGTTTTCAAATCAATACTATCATGAAATGTAGAATGTAGAAAATAAACTATGAAGCATATAACACATATATTCCATGTGCCAGGATTTAATCTTCATATTTCTTTGCTTGAATTTCATTATACACACGCGCACACACATAAGGCCAGGTATGTAATTATAAATTGATAATACTACGAATTTGACATTTTAGTATTCTTATTACTATAATATTAAATATTGTTAAAAAATTAGTTTATAGATTTTATTTAATTGTTTTAAGGGTCCATTTTCTTTGTATCTTCCCAAACCCTTAATTCCTCGGGGGCGGGCTAGTTCTTGAGATAGACAACTTCATCACCAAACAAGCGTTGGATATAAACATTGACAACGAGCCTGTTTGGGAATAGTGTTAGATACGGAGTATTAACGTTAGTGTTTTGCATAAAAATTTAACGGTGCAGATTGCTTTGAAAACACTAAACGCAAAACGCTGCCCGTAGATAGCCTTTTGAAAACGCTAACGCAAATCTCTAATGCTATTCTCAAACATGCCCAACTACTCCTATTTTGCTTTGGTTAAATATGGATAGTATGACTTTAGTTTAAGAAGAGATGAATTACACACCCATAGAATGTGTATGGCACAAACTAAAGAATATATTGACCTTGACCTAGCTACAAGTGTTGTATGTTATCCGTCACTTTCTTTGCAACTATAGTGTGTGCTTAATTAGATCCTTCCCTTCCATTTTTGGCAAATGGACGCAATTTGTGAAGCATATAATTATCTTGTTATTGTGATTTCTTATATATAATTATTTAGTTAATTAATAAGTGGAGGGAATTGCACACAGAGATTAGAGTAATCATTGTTCTTACGCGGCTTTTGATTTGTGTGTGCTCGGATCATCTCTAACCATACAATCTAAACCGACCATTCCAATATAGATTTGATCCTAATGTTGTGTGCTTTAATTTGTTTGTTTAATTATAGTAATATGTTCTTTCAATATCTGTTTATAGTAATATATTACTCCCTCCGTCCCATGAAACATGAGACTTTTGCTTTTTAGAAGAGATTTAAAAGGAGTGTATTTTATTATTGAATTTCCAAAAATGTCCTTTGATGTGATGGGTAAAAGTATGATTTGATGGATAGATTATTAGTAAAAAGGTATGATGTGATAGTTAGGGTATGAAAAAGTAAGGGGTAAAAGTGACTTTTTAATAGAAATGAGAAATGTTTTGTGGGACGGATAAAAAAAGAAAGGAGAAAGGTTTCATGGGACCGAGGGAGTATATGTCTAGAAGCATGTTGCGTAGACACAAAGAAGTCAACCTAAACTTCTTAAGTGTTGGAGCGGTTCCTACGTTTAAAATGTTGAGATTATTGAAGTGAAGAGATTATTCTTACCCGTGTTTAGTAAAATGTACCCTCAATTGCGTCTTTTCTTGACTGTGACTGTACGTACTATTATGTGTTGGGAATGGACGAATGGCCTTTTTAGTTATCTCGTTATACAATTTCAACGTTTAACTTTAGTATTTTAAAAAAATTATGTAATAGTGGTCGTACTCTTTAGCTTAAGCATTTCCAAACTTAATTTGTGCTATAAAAAATTATAGAAAATGTTAACACTTATCGAAAACAATGTTCCATGTTCGTTATTGGATTTTACGTCGTACTTATCTCGATCTTGAAATTTTGGTTCGGTATGATTCAGTTTCGATTTTGGTACAAATCAAGATGAATTATACATAAGCATCTAATTTAAATTTTAAAACACAAACTTTTTATATTTGAAAACGGGAAAGTATATTTAAATAAAAAACATAAAAAAAAATTTAAAAATAAAAAATTAATTGTAAATAATGTGTACGAAATTTAGTACTCCCTCCGTCCCTAAATATTCACAACATTTGCTTTTTCAGCAGTCGCGGGAACTTTTATTTATTTCGACGTTTTCATTGGTTATTTGATAAAATAAAATATTCTTGACACCTCTTATTTCGAAGAACTTTTCATGTAGTTTTTTTATATGTAAATTTTATTTTTTATTTCTATACCAATATGTAAATAAAATGAATTGAAAAAACTTGATATTTTGCCTCGGGAATACAAATGTGGCAAATAATTTGGGACGGAGGGAATATATATTTTACAAATTAAAGTGAACGGATGATAACAATGGTATTTCAAATGTGTGCTACTCTGTAATATTTTTAAAACTTCATCCACATAAAACTGAAACTCAAATAAATGTACAATGTACACATAATAAAATTTGAATCAAATTTTTAAAATAAACTTATTATTTGATGAAATAATATAAAGAGATCAATTATATTTATAATATAAGGAGTATCAATATGTATATTTGGTTCAAAATTTTTTGGTATGTTAAATTACCTCGTACCATTTCCTAATACCGAACCAAACATTCAGTTCAGTACAGCTTGATACTCCCTTCGTCCTAAAACGTTCTTCCTGTTTTTGTTTACGAAGTTTGACCGACTTTAGTTTCAATTCAAATTATTCGATTGTAGGTGTAAAATTAAGAAATAAAATTTATATAAATAAAAACAACATCGAAAGTTCTAGAAAACAAGAGGTGACAATAATATATTATTTTATCAAATAACTAAAGAAAATAGGTAAAAAAAAGTAATTAAAATTTGACCGTCTAAATAGTAACTGGAAAGAACATCTTAGGACAAAGAGAGTATTTTTAAAAGATTGGTTTCTCGGTTTTATCGGGTATGGGTTTGGTANATATATATATATATATATATATATATATATATATATATATATATATATATATATATATATATATATATATAGATTTTGGTTCCGGTGAGAATGAAATCTTATGAAAGAAATAAGAATAACTCCAGACCCTTAGATCTGGTTAGATCCGCAACCTACTCTCTTCTCGCGGTTTGGGCATTTTGGGGTTTTCTCTTCTTAGTCGTACATATCCTTTTTTATCGTAACTCTGTAGCACACTATCTCTTCTCTCTTTCCGTTTCAGATCTACGCAAGATCTCATCTTCTTACTCTTTCAATTTCTCCATTTGCACCAAATCATTGGTTAATTTTATTAAGATAGAAATCATTCTCAAAAATCTTGAAGCATTCATTCGAAATAAATTCTAATAGATTCTACAACACAATCAGGTATGTTTTATTTCATGTTCTCAATCGTCTTCATCATTTAGGTAAATAAGCTTTCTCAAATTATTTCACTCTCATTAGTGGTCTGATCTAAACTAACTATTGCGCTAATCAATCACTTTTTATTTTATTTTTTATATGTTTTGCATCAATTACATGCTTGACATTCATCTTTATTATATTTTTTTGTCTGTTTTCGTGCATCTATGATTTACAGATTTGTCATTTTTAATCTAAATTTCTTAAATCATTTTCTAATTTTTATTTGTACACAGTGTTGCATTATTATGATATAGATAGTAGCGCATCATGTAGATGCAAATACTACCATGCTTTATCTTGATGGAAATAGCCAATATGATTCATAACCATAATTTTTGAATCGCCAAAATATGTATTTTAGTGCATTATAAAGAATTGTTAGTGCATTATATAGAATTTGTAGTGCATTATGATTTGTGAATAGTTCATGTATTTGATGTGGGCTCATTCACCTTTGTGATGGTTGGAATTGAGGTGTTCTTGCTGATTTAATGCTTATAGTGAATTGCTTACTTCTACGGGATTTAAAACCTATTTGAAACATTGGAGCCTTATTTGTTCACTGTTAATTACCTCGGGTTTATGAATCGTTAGAGACATTAAAAGATAATGCATTTCGATGAAAAGATAATGCATTCTTAGAACCAAGGTAAAAGATAATGAATTTTGTTAATATACATTTTCAGAACCAAAGTTGATAGATGAACCTAATGTGAAATTTTCCCGACACAAATATGATGCATATATACATTCTAATTCTAAATAGATATTTTTTTAGCAAATTGTGATGCATTTAAAATATTCTGTGATACATTTGAATATGAGTTTAAAATATGTTGGATGATGTCAATTTTAAAAGACTAAAATTTGTATTTAGTTGGTTCAAGTGCATGATGCGAGTCACTTTGAAAAAAGAACTCATTGCCTATTAGCTCAAATGGAAGAGCAGTAGTACTACAGATGTGGGTTCGAGTCCCGCATAGGCAAATTATTTTACAAATTTGTATAACACTTGTTATGAATGAAATACATTCTAAAACTTTTTTATTACATAGGTACAAAGTTACTAAGAAGTCATTATTCACTAAGTCACAAATTAATAGAAAAAAATATAAAAAGTGAAATCATAGTGAATTTATCCACCATCACAGTGCATTTATCGATCATCACAGTGCATTCTTATTAAATAAATCAGATCCAGAAAAGTGAAATATTAAACAGCTTATAATAATATTTTAACATAATCTAAAAGACAATTCACAATACATGTGGGCAATCACCGTGCATTATTGGGACTGTGGGTATTACAATGCATCTGTGTGATAAATTTGAAAAAATGAAAATGAAAATTCTTTTCTTAAAATATAGTTAAATGAAATGAAATTAATATTTAAATATAATAATAGTTTATCCCAACTGAGGAATTGCGCAAATAGTGAGGAATGGGGGATGCAATTTTACCGGATCAAAATTGGACTAGACTAACATATGACTCTTATGCCCCTATTAACTCACTACTCCTAATTATTAGCACTCTCGTGATTACCTTACAAAAATAAATTACTTGAGTCATTAAATGCACTACTAAATCTTGATCGTCCAGTGCCACTAATCAAACGGATGATACTTATTCTTATTTCTTTCACTAAGCACCATTCTCACAGGAACCACCCCATATATATATATATATATATATATATATATATATGGGAGTATCCCATGTTCCAAAAAAGATAGGAGTACCCCAACTTTTGTACCCCAAGCTTGTCACAGACATCAAATGTCTTTGTCTGCATAGACAATTGATATCTATGTGCGTCTGTGACAAACTTGGTGTACAAAAGCTAGAATACCCCTAGCAAACCCTTTACGTTATTTATTGAGTGAACAAGTAAAAATTGTAAAATCAATAACATTGTACTTGTGTAAAATGTGACGGACTTATTTATAGCATATTGAACTTTTTAAATTTCAGACTTTCGATATGTAAATTGAATGGACGAAACATGAACTTCAATATCAGGCTCGGCCCAAAAAAAGTTGTAGTCAGTAGGACAAAGTAAAGGGGTCGGAATAGCACAACATGAAAGTGAGGCATAGGCCCATGTGAAAAGGATTCTTGGGCTATGACAATCCCAAAACAAGGCCCAGCCCAGTGAGAGTTCGGATCGGGGCGGTGGCTAGGTCAGAAATACATTAGCATAATCCCAGTGAGGTAAGATTGTTGCCAAATTGGATTTGAAATGTACAAAACATATTTAAGAGTCATGACATGGTTGAGAAATCCCAAAAGGAGAAGTTAAAAAAACAATTTCAGTCACTAGATATCCCATGAAATTTTGAAAAAACACAGACAGGTACACAGTAGATATATATGTGATATCAAAAGCATAGCGAAACTAATCCACCTTTTGTGAGATCACCGCCTTCCAGGTGGCACATTGCCTCTGCCAGGCGGACCTCCGCGACCTGCTGCCTGTGCCTGGAAACAAGAAAATGAAAACGATAAGACACTTTTTAGGTACGTAAGAAAGTTCTCATTAACGGGTAAACAAAAGAGGAGATTTTTTTCGTTACAATATCTCGGCATCATGCTAGCGCACAGTTTTAGAAGTACTTAGCAGATGATGTATCCAGGGATCATGAGGAAATCCCACTGCTTACCGTGACTTTTTAATATACTTGGGGGCCGTACCGCTCACCCAAGAATGGATATCAGGTGTGGGTTTTGGAATCCCAGCACTTTGTGTGTGGTTACGAAAAAGTGCACTCCCTAAATTTCTCAAAATTTTTTTGCATATATCACATGATGATTTTTGAGAGAATGACTAAATGAGAGTATCATTCCCTATGGAATGAAACAAGGGAATCAAATGTGACCTATATTCTACTGTTTGGTTTGCAAAACTTAGGGAGAGTGTTATTTTAGTATTTGGTTCATTGGTTGGTTGAAAATGAGAAATTTATAAGACAATTCATATTTTTATTAGAAAAGAAAAAGATTACAGAACTATGTAAAAGCAATTAGATATGTATCCAACATTTTTTAGTATCACGAAAGAATTAGATTTTGCTAACAGGCAGCCCAGTGCACAAAGCATCCCTCCTTAGCTATGGTGAAGGATAGGGACCCACCACAAGGGTGTGATGTTGGAAAACATATGAAAAAGACATGGTCCCTTACGAATGGCGGTTTCCTAAGAAGAGATAACTAAGCAAACACAGGAATGTCGATTTTGAGGAAAGCTATTTTTCCTCATCTTTTTTTCATAGACCAACTATTCTTTAAAAAAAATGCAGCACTCACTTTGGCTCGCATAGCAATCGCCCGTCCCCGCCCAACTCCAAGCGATGTACCTTTGCCCTACAAAAAAGGTAAAATCTAACATTAGCAAAAACATCAAACCAACTTAAGTTGTAATTAAACAATGTGACAATTGAAGCATACCTTGATTTTTGCATCCAAGCGCTTGAACATGGGAGCATTTTTCAGCATATCAGGAATTATCATGAACCTGATAAATATCAATGACACTTAGGTTACAAAAATTACAAAAGCACATGAACATTTTCCATAAAATACTGATTATTACCTGACTTTGCTGCCTCGAATAAAAACATGTTCAAGTTGCGAAACCTTCCCATCCTGCAGTTTTGAATATGTGTACCCAAGGATTAGTTCAAGTCAGATAGAAAAAGGCAATATAAAAAATCATTGCAATTCACAAATATTCTCTTGGTCAAACTTAATGAATGGCTTCTAACAGTCTCCACACCAGAGACTGCCGATTTAAAAAACACTCAAATTGCTGAATGAATCATTTGCATCCCATGATTCCAATATAAACTGTTCTAAAACCCTGCCAAAGAAAGTACAATGGATACAAATACATGGAATAGAGACCAAAAATGGGAACTTCATAGATATCGACTCATAGCATTAGAAAGGTTTCCCTGATAAATTTGTGGAATTAATAAAAAAAATTGAAACAAAAGAAAGAATTTAAATGCTTTCCCAATATTTTTAATACGAAAACCTCTCAGGCTCTCACCATTCGGTTCCTTGCAGTTAATGTCAGTTACTGAGTTCAATTAAATCTCAAGAACATAAAAGTTTCACTAGTGTTGTATAACTAGTATTCAAGCCTCAAATCATATCTCATTTTCTGAATTTTATATCTAATTGATTTTTTTTTTTTAAAAAAAGCATTAAAATGCACATTTTGACCGCAATCTGCCAATCTGAATGTCGAGAATCCAGAAACAATGTCTAAGGATTAGAGTTCAAGATATACTAGCATCAAATAAGAACACATATAAAATGCAATTGCTGAAATAAAACGAGAAAAAAAGGAGAGATTTACAGAGAAACAGAGAAGGAGGAGCGTACTTTAGCAGTGTAGGTGATGTTTTCGAGCTGGCAATTCCAATTGTCCTCGCACTCCACCATGCTTCCTCTGTAGACCTCGCCGCTTTTCATCTCCACCGTCACTATGTGTCCCGTCGATTCGTGGAGAAGCTTCACCGGAATCCCCAAGCTCCGAC
This sequence comes from Cuscuta campestris, assembly GCA_900332095.2. Lineage (NCBI taxonomy): Eukaryota > Viridiplantae > Streptophyta > Magnoliopsida > Solanales > Convolvulaceae > Cuscuta > Cuscuta campestris. The sequence goes on along the minus strand of OOIL02006828.1, from coordinate 194,522 downwards.
TCATCGTTCTTGCTGTATCGCCGGAACCAAACCCTCTTGCTGCCGCGAGCGAAGAACCTAACCCTAGGAATGTGAGCTCCCCCTTTTTCCTTGGTTAAATTCGTTTTTAAAGACTGCAAAAAAAAACAAAAAACAAAAAATAATCGTTAAACTTAAAACACCGCAAACAATTACTGATTACTATTCACAAATCAAACTTATTTCAATTTCCGTTTATATTTTCATTAGTTATTTGATAAATAATATAATATTGTCACTTTTAGTTTTGTATTCATTTTAATGTGATTTTAAATATAAAAATTTTATTTTGAAATGTAAAGTTATAATCAAATACTCCGTAAATTTAAATTGAAAATAAAATCGGTTAAAACTCAATAATTGAAATGAGAAGTTAATTTTAGTATGGAGGGAGTATCTTTTACTCCCTCTTCTCATTAAATAACTATATTTCAAGATAATTATACTCCGTAGTTATTTATAACTGAATTTCAAAATAAATTTATTGATATTAAATAAATATCATAATTCAATGTATTGTTTTCGTAATTTGTAATCAAAGTTTAAAAACATTGACCATTAAATACAAACGATAAAGGATCAAAATGGACGAAGAAAGTATTTTTATGCTCCGTACTAATTTGTAAATAAAATTAATTCAAAAGAGCTTAGATTTTGCACGTTACTCGAAAAAAGAAAATAATTTAGAGACAAATTGAGTATACTATTATATGTCTTCCATCACATAAAAATGCCGTATTTTGGATTATGATGATTGACTAATTTTATTTCTAATTTAATTTATTTAAAAACCGATAAACATTTCAAAATAAGTTACTCCATATATAATTAAAAACAACATATGAACAGTTACTACATTGTTATAAAGTTATTAGTATTAAAAAACAACATAAAGACATATACTACCTACGTCCCAGTGTATTTGTCCAGTTTGACTTTTTCAAGTCAAACTGAATAAACTTTGAGCTTCAATTACTCTCAATTTGTATTGCATATGGAGTAGTATGATAAAATAAATTTTTTGATGTTCTCAACAAGATAAATCTAATAATTTTTATATATATATAAATTTACGTTACGGTTTTTATTCAATTGAAACTTAACGTTCATCCAGTTTGACTCGAAAAATTAAATTACACAAATACACTAGGACGAATGGAGTAATACTCTCTAAAACAAGAGATGAAATGACAGCATTATTTTAACAAATACCTAACAAAATTTAGGGATGAAAATTAAATTTTAATGACCTTTAAAAACCAAAGAGGTCATGTTCATAGTTGATCACAGTATCCTATATGTTGGCGATTTTAATGTCATTGACTATTTATGCAGTTCAATTTATTTTGATCGAACGGGAATTGTAATTGGCATTGTTAAAAAGTTAGGTGGTGCCGAGCATACTTTCGTTCAACAATATTACCAATTTTGTAGCAAGGATCAAGGGGCAGAGCCCCCTGCCCCTCGCTGGGTTGAGCTGCCATGGAAATCTTTTCGATTTTCATAAACGAAGTTCAAAGCTATGTACATTCGAATGTATATAAATCATACATTTGAATGTAATGCTTGTCTCCATCATTTATTACTAAGCGATCTGATACACTCAAATGTTTATTCTTAAGCATTCAAATGTTTCGTGATAACACGCAATGGTTCACGCAGAAAATTGCTGAAACATAGTGTTTAGCCATAACTTCTACATACATTCAAATGTTCTAGCCAAACATTCAAATGTTCTGCGTAAAATTGTAACATTTTGTCAACAGACGCATGTGATTAGTTTGTGCTCTATATATCTAGAGTCCCTGAGTAAGTTTAAGAGACAACAGAACTTCCATACTCGTTCTAGATACTGACGTCTTTATCTGATTATATTTTCGTATACCCAAAATAATTTTAATCTGAAAGCAATCTCGCGATACGTTTAGTTCATTAAGTTTTTCACGTTCATCCGTATATCGTCCCTTGTAACGATGCTATGTTGCATTTTCACCCCTCTCAGATTTCGAACGCTTTGTAGACACTCAGGCCATGTTCTCATCAACTTATTATTTTTACCTATTACTTATTCTTATTAGAATCAGATCAGACCAGACTAGATCAAATCAGAAATAGCTTTAAATATAAATACATTCAGATCAAATCAGACCAGTTCAAATCAAAATTTATTCGAATCAGATCAGAACCAATCAGATGAGGTGAAGAGAACATAACCCTAGTATTATAATATTCCGCATAAGAAACGCGGCGCAACTAAAAAAAGGTAGGGAGCACTTACATCACGTGTTGGGATTGGAAGCAATATACTACTACCCTGTGATGAATAAAATATTAAACACTTGAGATAAAACACATTATTAATGAAGAGTGTTTCGACATTGGTTTCATTATTTACAACTTATCCTAACAAAACATTCAAAGCTATAATAAAATTTCTGAATGCCTTCAACAAAGTACGACAATGCCATGAATCTACCCTTATTATATAAGAGCCTATTTTGTTAGGCTTAGCTTTTTTCCGTTTTCTTTCTGTTTAGATTTCGTCATCCTTTGAGCCGCTTGCTTTTTTCCATTTTCTTTCCGTTTAGATTTCGTCATCCTTTGAGCCGCTTTCTGCTCATTTCCGTAACGTTGCTACACATTCCAACCAAACGCACTCTTTTCTGTAATTTCTTCACCGCCCACTATCTCTCCTTCACTTCTGCTTACGGCTTCCATGTCCGAAGGACTCTGCGCACTGTAATTCATTCATCCTACCACATTCTTCATCTTGCCTTCTCTATCCTTTAACCTCATTGCTAATCTTTACTGCATATATACCGTAGTGCTCTTAAAGATCCAAACTGGCATGTTGCTATGGTAGATGAATTTAATGCTTTGATCAAGAATGATACATGGGAACTAGTACCCCCCTCCCCCCACCAGAACATTATAACCGGTAAATGGCTTTTTCGACATTAACTTGGCCCTACAGGTGAGTTATCCAGGTACAAAGCCCGATGGGTTGTTCGCGGTTTTAACCAGAGATTCGGTGTGGATTATAATAAGACGTTCATCCCGGTAATAAAACCGGCCACGGTACGTATTGTGTTGAGTATAGCTCTTTCTCAGGGATGGCCCATTCATCAGCTGGACGTTAAGAATGCATTTCTTCACGGGTACCTACAGGAGACTGTTTACGCCACTCAGCCCTCAGGCTTTCAAGATCCGGCTAGGCCTCACTATGTTTGCAAACTCAAAAAGGCATTATATGGTTTCAAACAGGCTTCCAGATCGTGGTACCATCGATTTGCTGGTTTCAGACCATTGGTTTCCGCAGCTGCAAAACAGACACGTCTCTCTTTGTTTTCACTCGTGGGTCGGACACAGCCTATCTACTCCTCTATGTAGATGACATTGTTCTCACAGCATCATCTTATCATCTCCTTCAGCATCTCACACAGCGGCTTAAGGGGGAGTTCGCCATGACTGATATGGGAGATCTACATTTCTTCTTGGGCATCAATGTACATCGCACCTCCCGTGGACTTTTTCTTCATCAAACACAGTTTACTCATGACATTTTTGAGCATGCTGGGATGGTCACCTGCCGCCCTATTTCCACCCCTGTTGATACTAAGTTAAAACTCTCCACCACTGATGGGCCAGCTGCATCTGATCCCTCTCTCTACCGCTCCATTGTTGGAGCCCTACAGTACCTCACATTTACACGGCCAGATATTACCTATGCAGTTCAGCAGCTTTGCCTCCATCTACATGCTCCACGAGAGGTGCATCTGATAGCTATAAAGCGGGTTCTCCGCTATCTCCGTGGCACCGCTACATTGGGCATCTCACTCACTCCCTCTCGCACGGACATACTACAGGCCTACTCTGATGCAGATTGGGCTGGCTGCCCAGACACCAGACGCTCCACTTTTGGTTACTGTGTTTTCCTCGGTGACAATCTCGTCTCCTGGTCCTCCAAGCGGCAAGCCACCACCTCTCGATCCAGTGCCGAGGCCGAGTACCGCACCGTTGCTGAGGCCAGTTGGATTCGGAACCTCCTTCTTGAGCTACGACATCCCTTGCAGCGTGCCACCCTTGTCTTTTGCGATAATGTGACACCGAATTAAATCAAGGCGTAGGGTTAGAACGAGAAGAACAACGAAAGAAAGGGAATGATTGAAACGCTAGGGGAAGAGTTCCGCTCTAGGTCTATGAAATATTCTCAAATAATGATAGTCTGCCTGAAATATGCCCACAAGCCGGGCTATAAATAGCTGAAAAACGAAGGGAGTGAAACCCTAAAAGATGGAAGACAAAACGGGCCTAAGAATAAAAATAAATGGTCTAACTAAAAGATAGGCCGAAGGCCCAAAGACACACAAATTTAAAAATGAAGGCCTTAACAAGGAGTTCACGTCAGTCTTGATCCTCTCCTGCATCAGTCTCCCCGGGTTGGAAAAGAACTCGTCCTCGAGTTCACATCATCTTCCTTAGAATCTAAAAAACAAGGAGTTAGGTGCTTCACATTGAAAACATCAGAAGTTTTCAAGTGACTAGGAAGCCGCAATCGGTAAGCATTATCATTGATCTTCTGAACTATCTCGCAGGGTCCAATTTTCTGATCCTTGAGTTTATCATACTCGCTAACAGGGAATCGATCCTTGGTCAACACAGCCCAAACAAAGTCTCCAACATCAGACAGAACTTGACGTCGATGTTTGTCCACTCGTGCCTTATACTTGTTGTTGCTTTCTTCAATCTTACGTCTCACCTGATCATGTTTGCTCCTCAGGTTCTCTGTCATCTCTTCGGCTCTAGGATGACTACGACCCACTCGTGGAATTGGGGCCAAGTCCAGCACCCCGGATGGGTTCTGACCCAAGACAATCTGAAATGGGCTCAATCAAGTAGTCCTGTTTGTTGATCTGTTGTAGGCAAACTCCGCTTGGGGAAGCGCCAAATCCCATTGTTTTGGCTTAGATCCTGCCAAACAACGTAGAAGATTTCCCAAGCTACGATTCACCACCTCCGTTTGGCCATTAGTCTGAGGATGATATGCACTGCTAAAGTTCAGACTGGTGCCAAGCTTCTCCCATAAACTCCTCCAGAACTGGCTCATGAATTTTGTATCACGATCCGAGGTGATAGAACGAGGAACGCCATGCAGCCTCACAATCTCTCTGAAATATAGGTGAGCAATCTGCACAGCATCCATGGTTTTCCTGCAAGGAATAAAGTGTGCCATCTTGGAAAACCTGTCAACAACAACAAAGATGGAGTCTGCCGCCCTTTGAGTGCGGGGTAAGCCAAGTACAAAATCCATGCTAACATCAAGCCAAGGGGCTTCTGGAACAGGCAATGAAGTATAGAGGCCTGCATTCGTGAGAGCTCCCTTAGATCGCTGGCACACATAGCAACGATCCACAAAATGGGTCACGTCACTTCTCAACTTTGGCCAGTAAAAATCAGCACACACAAGAGCGAGAGTCTTGTCTCGACCAAAATGTCCTTCGTTGTGGAGTTCACTGATAATCTGTTGTCGTAAGGAACAATCTGGGACGCACAATTGCCGACCTCGAAAAAGATAGCCATCGTGCACTAAGAAATCATGGCGGTGTCCTGAAGTCACCTCCAAGAAGATCGTTCCAAATGAAGGATCAGCTTCATACATGTCCGCAAACACTTCAAATCCCGTCACTCTACTGCTCATGGTGGAGAGAAGATTATTGCGTCGACTCAAGGCATCAGCGACACGGTTGACACTACCTGATTGGTGTTTGAGTACAAAGGTGAACTCGTGTAAGTACGCCACCCACTTGGCATGACGCCTATTGAGTTTGTGCTGCCCATTAATATACTTCAAAGCCTCGTGATTAGTGAAAAGAATGAACTCCTTTTGGATTAAATAATGACGCCAATGTTTTAGTGACTGAACAATGGCGTAGAACTCGAGGTCATAAGTCGAGTAGTTCTTTTGGGAACCAGAAAGTTTTTCACTGAAGAAAGCAACTAGACGTCCGGCCTGACTAAGCACACCTCCAATGCCAACACCAGACGCATCACAGTTGACCTCAAAAACTTTGTCAAAATTAGGGAGGGCTAATACTAGAGCCTCCGTCATCTTCTGTTTCACCTTCTCAAAGCTAGACTCCGCGGCTTCTGTCCACTGGAGGTCACGTCCCTTCAGACACTCAGTAATGGGCGTGATCAAAGTGCTGAAGTTCCTAATGAATCTACGATAAAAAGAGGCCAGACCATGAAAGCTACGAACTTCATGCAATGTTCTGGGTCTAGGCCACTGCACAATGGCCTCAATCTTCGAGGGATCTGCATGCACACCATCAATAGAAACCACAAACCCTAGGAACTGTACAGAGGTAGTAAAGAAGAAACACTTCTTTCTATTGATGAATAAAGTCTCCGCTTTCAGCACCTCAAAAACAGCACGCAAATGTTCAAAGTGGGCAGCCCAAGATGGACTATAGATAAGGATGTCATCAAAGTAAACAACAACAAACTTTCCCATAAAAGGTCTCAAAACCTGGTGCATGAACCGCATGAACGTACTAGGTGCGTTGGACAGACCAAATGGCATCACCATCCACTCGTACAATCCATGCTGCGTCTTGAACGCGATCTTCCATTCGTCGCCAGGCTTGATTCTAATCTGATGGTACCCACTCTTAAGATCAATTTTGGAAAAGATCTTAGAGCCAGAAAGTTGATCTAGCATGTCATCAAGTCGGGGAATGGGAAATCTATACTTCACTGTGATGCGGTTGATGGCCCTGCTGTCCACACACATGCGCCAAGAACCATCTTTCTTCGGCACCAACAAGGTTGGAACTGCACATGGACTCATGCTCTCCCTGATATAGCCTCTTTCAAGCAACTCTACAACTTGTCGTTGCAATTCTTCTACCTCTTTGGGACTGAGACGATATGCTGGTCTGTTTGGGAGGTTAGAGCCTGGGACTAAATCAATTTGATGCTGTATGTCCCTCAATGGTGGTAAACCAGGAGGTAGCTCATCGGGCATCAAGTGTGAGAAGTCATCTAGAAGTTGCTGCACCTCCACAGGTAAGTCACTATCTTCATCACCTGCTTGGTCATCACAAGGCAACAATGCATAAACCACCTTTTCATGCTCAACCTCCTCTAGGAACTTGGACCTAGATAGCAGATTAGTAGGGCCTTCTATTGAGGGTGGAGGAGGGTCCTCTCGACGTGGTGCTAATATTATCCTCTTGCCTTTCATGACAAAAGAATAGGTATTCTTTCGTCCATCATGTACAACGCTACGATCATACTGCCAAGGTCTTCCCAAAAGAATGTGACATGCATCCATCTTCACGACATCACACCAGTGACTATCATGATACTTATTCCCAATTGAAAAGGAAACAAGGCATCTCTTGTCAACTGTCACCTCAGAACCCTTGTGTAGCCAAGACAACTTATAGAGTTTGGGGTGGCGTTCTGTCTTCAACTGCAATTTCCGAACAGCTTCGTCAGATATGATGTTGTCGCAACTACCACCATCCACGATCATCTTGCATACTTTTCCTTCAATGGTGCAGGTTGTGTGGAAGATGTTTGTCCTCAACCAATCGTCTTTAGAATCATCCTTTGGGGCCAGAAGACTCTTGCGCACAACCAAATTCTCTCAACCATCCCCGTAAAGAACATCATCTTCTACATAATCATCATAGATTGGATCTCCAGACTCTTCAACTTCATCATCATCAACAACGATGTTCTCCTCCACGATCAGGCTCTTACTCCTCTGTAAAGCGGGTTTCTTGCATTCATTCGCCCTATGTCCAGGTTCACCGCAACGATAGCACTTAATAGTACTACTAGAAGCTCCCTGCGTCCCTTGGACTCCCTGTGTGGTCGGTCGAGGCTCTTGGGGTCGAGCCAGACGGTTGTTGGTCACTGGCTTCCTGTTCTGCTGTTTCTCAACTTCAAGGGCCCTTTTGTATGCCTTAGAAACAGTCCATAATGAATGGAGGCTTAGAACATCCTGCAAGGACTGACGCAAGCCTGCCATATATCGGGCCACAAGCTGCTCCTCCGATTCAGACAGATCGTTGCGGGCAATCAACTAGTAGAATTCTTCTGTGTAATCATCAACGGACCTTGTTCCCTGCCTCAACGTATGGAGTTATTGAAATAGGGTTTGTGTGTATCCGAAGGGAAGAAAGTGTGCCCTCATCCTACCCTTCATCTTCTCCCAATCATTGATCTTTGGCTTGCCCTTCTTCTCACGAGTTTGCCGCATCTGTTCCCACCATGCAGAGGCTCGTCCATGGAGTTTGATCGCCACAAGCTTCACTTTGTCACGATCTGGAACGTCCTTATACTCGAAGATCCGATCCACCTCGTTCAGCCGGTCAATGAAATCATCGGCTTGCAGGGTTCCTAAAAAACTAGGGATTTCCACCTTAAACCCTAGCCCTCCGCGATAGTCATCACGGATGCGAAAATCACGACCGCGAGGTTCGTAATGATACAGCTTCTCGAACGATGATCGGGAGCCCCGATCTGACTCCTCATGATCCTCCAAATCTCGCACCGCCAGGCGCTGTGTGAGTTCCGCGATTTGCTGCCGCATAACCTCGTTCTGCCGTTGTAGATCTGTTATCACCTCCACGTCGTCAAGGTGCTGCTCTCGTCGGGGGGTTCGCCACCCATAGGTTGCCCACGTCCGCGACCTCGTGCACGCACCATTGATGTTGAAGGATGATCTTCCTTTATTCGTCGAACTGAGCTCTGATACCAACTGACGCCAAATTAAATCAAGGCGTAGGGCTAGAACGAGAAGAACAACGAAAGAAAGGGAATGATTGAAACGCTAGGGGAAGAGTTCCGCTCTAGGTCTATGAAATATTCTCAAATAATGATAGTCTGCCTGAAATATGCCCACAAGCCGGGCTATAAATAGCTGAAAAACGAAGGGAGTGAAACCCTAAAAGATGGAAGACAAAACGGGCCTAAGAATAAAAATAAATCGGCTAACTAAAAGATAGGCCGAAGGCCCAAAGACACAAAAATTTAAAAATGAAGGCCTTAACAAGGAGTTCACGTCAGTCTTGATCCTCTCCTGCATCATAATGTGAGTGCAGTTTACCTCTCCACTAATTCAGTTCAGCACCAGCGTACCAAACACGTTGAGGTAGATATTCACTTTGTTCGAGACAAGGTCGCACTAGGACGCATCCGAGTTCTTCATGTTCCCTCCTCTTCTCAGTATGATGATATATTCACTAAAGGACTCCCCTCAGTTCTCTTTCTGGACTTCCGCACAAGCCTAGGGATTCGTCCCCCACCGCAGCCGACGTAGCCGGGAGCATGTTAAATATATTTAATATATATTTATGTTAAGTATATTTAATGTATTTATTATCATATCATTGTATTATTGGTAGTTACCATTTGTATAGGCTTCCTTACTTATACTCCTACCATCATTAGGAGTCCCGTCCTATATATATATACGGTTGTACTCCTACACCTTTAATCATTGAAAATATTCATTATTCATTCCTCCCACTCACTCTCGAATAGCGCTTGTTGGACAACAACGGCAAGGGGTACATGGAGATGGAGGTCGTGCAACAAGCGGATTGCCACCCGCCACTTCCCCATTTATAGCAGTGCCGCGGTGTTCCTGTACACGAACATACTGGGACCGGCATTGCTGACTCATCATACTTAATCTGGCTCAAACCCGAATTCCCTTTCCATGTAAAGACTACGCGCAACGGTGGTCCCACCTTTTTGGAGGAAATTGGTTGTTTCCTTTCTTTCAGTTTTCTCGCCTTCCTAGGAATGGAAAATCAGCAGCAAGTAGCAGCAGCAGTAGTAGTAGTACTTGAGAGGTTAGTCACTATGCTTTCCGTCATCATGTGGTGATAATGGCCGGATGTGATTTACTTCGTCTAGTATTCTACTTCCCGATGACTCAAGGAAAGGGTTAAGAGCGGAAAATGCACCGTCGTCTTGGTCTTGTAATACGTACGGCATTGCGCTCTACAATTGCATCGTCCCTTTGAAGGATTGCCATGTCACGCTCTCCGAATGCTATCCTCTTCTCCTCAAGAGCCACATTCCGTTCTCGGATGGCAGCGTCCCTCTTAGCCATGATGGCCATATATGTCTTTATACTCTCAAGTTGTTGCTGTGGTCCTTTTGATTTTTAATTGAAAAAAAAAGGCTAACTATGTGTGGGTTTTGGGTGTTGAACTGAAGCAAAAACTACAATGAGTAGTAATAAGTTTCATACCATCATTAATGGAAGGGGGACAAAATACCATCATTATTTATGTGTCTTTTTATACTCAATTGAGTCAATTCATATTTGTATTTTGCAAAATGATAGGGAGCAATAAAAATAACTTAAACAAAGGTACACAGTTGATCACACAGTTCAAACTATGTCGGTTTCCTTTACCAAGTAATAACACTTATAGAACTCAATAAAAATGAATACCACCGAAAGAGTAAGAAAAAGTTGGAATGCAATTCTTCCATTCTTCCGGACTTTGGAGAGTACTCCTTGTTTGCAAGAATCACAGGCGTAGCAAAGTTTCGTTTGGTCGTTATTCCAAATTGTACAATCAACATCACTATATGTTTGATTGCTAGGGGGTACCCAATATGTTGGGCTCACAAAAGATAGCCCACATTCTGGTGGTGGCATACAACATTTCGACTGCAACAAATTAATTTTAATCAATTTTTATGATCATAAATAGATACATATTATTGTAATAGAAAAGAGCAAACTCACAAAATGGTCCTTTTTAATGAGGTGTTTTACCAAAGTAGTCCTCAATAAATTCTAATTACATACATGGTACTTCGTACTTTATAATTGAGGTTTATTTTCTTAGTAGTTCTTACTACCTCCGTCTCAGAATATTTGTCCTCTTTCATTTTTACCACAATCCAATACACTTCTTTAATCCATTTTATCTTGTAATTTGTATATTAAAAAATTATAAAAATTATATATTAATAATCTATATGCTAAGACAAATCAAACAAGATCACACATGACTATATTTAGGCTTACACATTGAAAGAATTTAATGAGTCAAAGTGCTTAGATGAACAGTTCCAAAAGTCAAAACTGGACGAATACTCCGGGACGGAGGGAGTAGTAAACAGTGTCACTTAAATGTTGATTAAAAGGAAGATATTTTGGTATGCTTCATCATCGATCTAAATTTAGATTAAGTTTTCAAATTTATCATTTCTCATAAAGTATTTTTTCAAAATGCTCTTTTTAATTAATGAGGTGTATTTGGTTCAAAATTTTAAACAGTAAAATTCCATAATTTGTCCTTTATAACAAAGGATTTTCCATATTCAGTCCACTAATATCAAATGTTACCTTGTAGTCCTTCTTTTATGGGTATCTTTCAGCAAATAATCCTTTTATGATCTTTTGCCATATTCGCGTTAATTAATTTAAAGGGTAAAAGTATACTTTGACATCAACGTTATGTCTATTGACGTATTATGATATTATTTAGATGGACAATACAAAAAATGACTATGATTGTGGGTTAGGATTCCGACGCATTCAATACCACATCTGTAAACTATGGTTGCAGTAGAAAACGACTGTAATTCACAAACGACGCATTTGGAGTGGGCTTTGGAATTTATATGACAAGAAAAATATATTACCATTATGAAATTACACATTTAGTTCTCAAATTAACACCAATATAATATAATATGAAAAAAAAGACTATTTGTGGGAAGATAGTTTTTTAATACAAACCAACCCATTGGTATTTGGAAGGCCTACTCACGACTACCAGATTTTGCATTGATAAACACACTCACCCACATACTCCATCTATCTCTTTGTTTTTTATATTTTGACTTTTATGGTTATTTTTTTGAATTTTAATCACAAATTATGAAAAAACATAAAATATATTGAATTACGATATATATATATATGTGTGTGTGTGTCTATATATATATATATATATATATATATATATATATATATATATATATATATATATATATATATATAT
>OOIL02006828.1:149983-174718 GCA_900332095.2 Cuscuta campestris | reverse complement strand
TACTCGTCGGTCCACGACTGGATATTGCATTTTCCTCGGTGACAATCTCATCTCATGGTCTACTAAGCGCCAGCAGACCACGTCGCGCTCAAGTGCAGAGGCCGAATACAGGGCTATAGCAAATGCCGTAGCTGAAGTTAGTTGGGTACGCAACTTACTCCTAGAGCTTCAGCAACCTCTAAGCCGCTCTACCTTGGTGTTCTGTGACAATGTTAGTGCTGTTTATCTCTCTGCCAATCCTGTCAAACACCAACGCACAAAGCATATCGAGGTTGATATCCACTTCGTCCGAGACAAGGTAGCCCTTGGACACATACGAGTCCTCCATGTACCTTCCTCCCTGCAATATGCGGACATCTTTACAAAGGGCCTCCCAACCATGGTCTTCTCAGAATTTCGTGATAGCTTGGGGATCCGACAATCATCGCCAGTGCCGTTGGGAGCATGTTAAATATAGTCCTTCTATATTTAATATATTACGTATATATTATTATATTGTGTATATCCTAGTTACCATATATGCCTAGGTTTCCTTGTATTGTATTTTCTTAATATACCTAGGATTCTCCTAGTATATATTCCCTTGTATTATCACATTGTAAACCATTGGAAAATATCAAATCTTTCACCGTGTCCACCCCTACCTGCAATGGTGGGAGATGGGCAGAGGACAATTGTTGCGGGGAAGTGTAATTATTATTTTTAGTTTGATTCAAGCGGTCACAGCCAATAGAAGGAGCTAGACAGGCGACGATGCCATCCCACCGTCCGGCGCCGCCAACTCCGTCGCGAAGCTGCGGGGAGAAGTGGCCGAGGTGATCATCAGAACCACCACCGCCGCCGTAGGGCGGGTAATTGCCGGTGATGGAGAAGCCGGTACGGACGGGAAAAACAAGGATCATCAGTAACAGAATAAATGGGACAAGCATAAAGAAAGCGAGGCAAAGTGGGTGGCATTCGTCAATGTCGTCGTCGCGTTTGGGCAGGCAAAATGCCAGCAGGCAGTTGAACACCGCCACGACCAAGACTAAGATTTGCCCGACGAGGAATGTGTCCGGGAGAGCATTAATGCGGACACAGTGGTCGTTTAAGACGGTGTATCGGACGACGAGGAGGGCGAGACAGAGGAATATGGGTAGGCCGGCAAACGCTATTGTTCTCGCGGCGAACTTCAATCTCCTCCTGCTTCCATTCCTCTCTCTCTCTCTCTTTTCTTTAAGTAGATAGTATGATTAATTATGGAGATGTTGATCGATGATGATGATCCTATATTCCTATGAATTATTAAATGGAATGGAGCTTAGTGCATTTATAGAATTAAAAAGTACCCGGAGTAGAAATTATCTACATGCAAGCTCATGGAAAACGGGAGCATATCGGGACCATGTAATTAAGCATCACTCTATATAATAATTTCTTCATATATACTTTTATTGTTGTCAAATTCTTCCCGTCCATACTAATTGTATGGATCTTAGTACACTTGTAGGATTAGAGAAGTGAGCATATTGCAAAACAGAAAATACCCACATGCAAGTTCATGAAAAATGTGAGAAGACTCATATTTTAAATGTGGAGTTCAGGACTATGTAAGCTGTTGGAGTATATAACAATCATTCCTGGGCCATAACCACAAGCTCAAGCTTGTGGTTGAGTTGGTTCCTTGACATGGTATCAGAGCCTTGATGACCAAGAGGTCACGAGTTCGAAACTCACCGCCACCCAGATTAAAAAAAATTAAGGTTCACGTGCAAGGCTCAAAAAGGTCACGCCTGCACGTGAGGGGACGTGTTGGAGTATATAACAATCATTACTGGGCCACAACCACAAGCTTGAGCTTGTGGTTGAGTTGGTTCCTTGACATAAGCAATACTCTTTATTTATAATTAAGGAGAACTCCCTACATAGGAGTAAAAAAAACTAGTATATATAAAAATACCAAAATATGAGCATATATTTTTAAGACCAAAACATATTTAGATTTAGGAGTTCATAATGTAAGCATCACTTTCTCTTTTTTATTTCTATTTAGGTTATTTCTTTAACACCTTTTTAAAAATATGTGTTAGTAACCTTAGTACGTCGGTGTATGAGTTGTAGCATCCTGTCAGTCATTCTTGTCAAGGAAGTACAAAGCGGGAGTTAGTGAAGTGTCATTGTGTGTGAAGGATTCCTGTCACTTGGGTATTTTCCGGTTACGTGACGCTCATGAATGTCGTGCTAGTCTTGCGGAAGCAGTTCAAGGCTGAAGAATCCTATGGCACTCAAACTCATTCAAAGTGAAAAATATCAAGGACTCCTAGTTCGATTCCACTAGGTTTCTGACTTTCTGTGTATGGTGTGTGTGTGTACACACACACACAAACATATGGAAGACGGGGGAAGAGAGAGACACACCCGTGCAAATATTTTAATATCATAATAAGAGAGAGTGTGGGAGAGAACCTATCATACTATATATACACTTGTGAGATCCGTATGAGAAGACCACCCATGGATCTTCTCTGAAGTTGTTCAGATGTTGCAAACCAGAAGGCTGACAGAGACACATCCTTCACGCAGAGCAAGAAGAAGGTGTAATAGACTTGATAGAGACACAAACCGAGTTTATTGTCAGATCACATAAGTAGACAAGTCAATTCATTAGAATGATCTGTTGAGATTGATTGTGTAATTCTTACGATGATCTAGTGAAAACGTTATTACACGGACGTGGGCCTCGTAGACGTAGAAGATTCAGCTCCGAACAGCTAAACAAACCTCTGTGTCTTTACTTAGTTTTATTGTGTGTGTGTGTGCGTGTGCTGTTGTTAGAAAAGGTGTTGTAGCATTCTATGTTTCATACTTTCATATACTTGAGCTACAACACAGTTTCCAACGATATCTCGATTGCATTGTTTGTGGTTTAACCCGTCAGTTACTACACTATGCTTGTGGAAATTTCAATATGTAGCAAAAAAAAATCGCCCTAAATAGGGTTAAAACATAGAGAAGGTATCAAAATAGGAGTTCCATTTTTTATCCATATTTGGTAATGTATATGCTCATGATTGGTATTGTATATGCAATTTTAATTTCTATTTCGAGAATAAAAACATTAAACTTCTGTTTTGATATATTTTTCAATGTTTTATCCTTACTTTAGTCTTTTTTCCCACATGTATTTTACGTTTTTTATGAAATATTTGCACTAAATAGCACTAAAACTTAAGTCATTTACCTAAATAGCATTTAAACTGTTGTATTTCTTAAATAACACTTAATAATGTCCATAATGTCTAGTGATGGCGAACATTTACTTGAATAATGACTAATGGATAATGACCAAAAATGCTACATTGAAAAAAAATAACACATGTGATGCTATTTAGGGAAAGTGATTATGTTTTAGTGTTATTTAAGTAAATTCCCTATTTTTATTTCAAACTTTTCTTTAGCAAAAAAGCGTATATGTTTTCCATGCAAAATCGATTGTTTAAGGCAAACGGCGATGATTTTTTGTCCATTTTGGCTTTGTTTGGTAATAGCTTTTTCGATTAGCGTTAGCATTTTAGATATAATTTTAATGGTGCAGATTAATTCTGAAAACGCTAAATGCTACCGTCGGATAGCTTTTTCAAAACGTTAACGCTAATCTTTAACGCTGATGCCAAACGGGGCCTTTAATAATTTGCCGAATAAGTGATGGTACCCCTAACACCTCTTGGCACCTTAATTTTACAAAATGTTTTCTTTTGTGTGCGCGGAAATTACGGAATGCTTTTACATGCAAAAGGAAATACTCCCTCCGTTTCACAAAACCCTTCTTCTTTCGTTTTTTTTGCTTTCCACAAAACACTTTCACTTTCTATTAAAAAACCACTTTTACACATACTTTTTCATACCCTACCTATCACATCATACTTTTACACTAATAATCAAACAATCACATCTTATTTTTTCCCATCACATCAAGGGCAAAATTAGAAAGTCAACCCAAATTACATTTTCCTTTTTTTTCTCCAAAATCAAAATCAGAAGAGTTTTGTGGAACGGAGGGAGTATTCAATAACGTACGCCGTGGACAATTGGACAAAGTAATTCTTCAAAGTAATACCGTCCAGCCTTAATTTTCGATCCTTTTCACCTTTTTCATTTCTTTTCATACCTTTTGACCTTTGTAAATCCTCCCTCCTCCCAAAAGAACAATCTTCGGTAATGTTTGATCGGAATTATTTTTTTTTAAATTTGCATATGCATTTTCACTATTCATGTGATATAATAAATCAGTTATGTCTCTACTTATTTGTACAACTTTTGATATAGTTTTTAAATATATACGAAGTAAGTTATTTTGATTTCTACACCAACTTGTAAATAAAGTTGATAAAAAATAGATAAAATTTTGGACGGGAAAAAGACTAAAATAAAGGTAAAAACATTGAAAATATACAAAAATAAAATTTTCCTATTTTTTTGAAATAGGAGTTAAAATGCATATAGAGTGTCAATCATGATCATATACATTACCAAAATACGTACTCCGTATATTTTTATTTTGGTGATAAAAATATGGAGTT
This sequence comes from Cuscuta campestris, assembly GCA_900332095.2. Taxonomy (NCBI): domain Eukaryota; kingdom Viridiplantae; phylum Streptophyta; class Magnoliopsida; order Solanales; family Convolvulaceae; genus Cuscuta; species Cuscuta campestris. The sequence continues at coordinate 170,159 of OOIL02006828.1, read as the reverse complement.
CCTATATTAGTTTTTTTCTATACTTTACTTCTATTTAGGATCATAATTTCTTATTTTTGATATTTTTTACCATTAGTAACTTTATTATAATGTAGTATCTGTTCATACATTCTCAACATATTACGCACGTAGAGTTATTATTCTCATTAGGAATCGAACATGTGACCTCCCATATGGGAGATTTATCATCATGATGCTCGACTATAAAATCTTAATTTTTATTTTAGACATTATTCGATGGGGATAAATACTTTGGGACAAAAAAGTACTTTAATTATGATGAATATACTACGTATGATATACGGACTGAAGGAATCTTTTCTTTAGATGACAGAACGAACAGTGTAACGGAAGCAGGTGCCTGGGCAAGTTATAAGCTACACGTTTAGACATTAGACATCTATACTTACTCTACTTAAAAGCAGGGGAAATCTTGCCCTATTTTTTCCCGCCCAAACGCCGGTGCATATTGACCATAGATTATTGGTACAACTTGATCAACGGCCGTGAATTATGTATTGAGAAAGGCAGGAAACATAACAATTAGTTCCTTCCTTTTAAGGAGATCCCTTCCTCAATTAACTGAATTAAATACTCTATTTATTAATGTTCTTAAATAAAATTATAAAACCAGATATAACATATAAGCCATTTTTACTAAACTTGTGATGATGGCGATTAAGGGTGTGTATTAAGGTTTTGCTTTTTTTAATTATATTTATAGATGGATTTCAAGATTTTTTTGTGTATTGCAATTCTCAAATCGTACTGGATGCCCATTTCTACAGAGTATTAAAACTTTAAAAAGATTCTCTGTACTTTTTGGCGTTTAATTTTTATTGGAAGTGGAGTATAAAGGAAGCAAATAAGAGATGATATTTATACGGAATATAAAGGAAACAAATGGATTTTGAATTAATTGTACCAATTTAATTGCAAAAATAATTCATTCACTTTTGAAAAACTTTTGTATGTAGTACAAAAACATGCATTGAATCTTCAAAAAAATCTGTTCTAGGAAAAATAAATGCTTATCCGATGATTCATTCCAAAAATTTAATATTGCTTTTAATGAAACAACATTTTAAAAGATTTGAAATTGTTGTTACAATTTTTTACGTTTAGGGGAATAATTAGATTGAATTATTGCAAAAAAAATGTGCTACTATTTTGTGTTGTATTATAATATTTTCTTTAAAACAAAACTAAATACTCTTTAATGACTCACGACACAATTTTATTCTCAAAATGGTATTACAAATTAATTTTCTGATAATCCATTACAATTTTTTTCTTGAAACGAAACGACCAAAGAAGTTGAGAGCCTATATGTTTTTAAAAGACTGACACAAATCTTTAAAAAGAGTGCATTGTTATATTTTCTGAAACATTATTTAACATTTAAAAACTTAAAAAAATTAAAAAGAAAATTTGTTTCAAGTAATCCCACTTTTCTTTTTTTGATGCAAAATAAGCTCTTTTTCAAAAAAAAAACTTTAATCCACTGTTACGTCTCTAACGATGATCCAAAACTCGCACACATGCAAAAAAATAAAATTTTTACACGTAATTTTGAAAAGTTAGATTATTTTTGGAAATCGTGTCATTCTGAGATTATTTCAGATTATTTTCCCTTAAATTTTTTAATACAACATATCTGTTCAAATTGGTATTTTGTAATCTAATTGATGTTCATACAATATTTTGAATTTAATGCAAATGTTCTAAACTTAATTTTTTAAAAATACATTTCTATCTGTATAAGTGGACCGATACATTTTTTACTTCATTATTAATTAAGTTTTTAAAATAAAAATAATCTCATCAGCATTTGAACAAGAAAAGAGGTAAGAAATTTTTTTAAGGCAAGAAGTTCTAGAAGTTGAATAAAAAAGGAATAGAACTATGGATTATAAAGGAAGCAAATAAGAGATGGTATTTATACGGAGTATAAAGGAAACAAATGGATTTTGAATTAATTGTACCAATATAATTGCAAAAATAATTCATTCACTTTTGAAAAACTTTTGTATGTAGTACAAAACATGCATTAAATCTTAAAAAAATCTATTCTAGGAAAAATAAATTCTTATCCGATGATTCATTCCAAAAATTTAATTTTTTTAATGAAACAACATTTTAAAATATTTGAAATTGGTGTTACAATTTTTAACGTTCTGCGGAATAATTAGATTGAATTATTGGGAAAAAATGTGCTACTATTTTGTTTTGTATTAAAATATTTTCTTTAAAACAAAACTAAATACTCTTTAGTGACTCACGACGTACACAATTTTATTCTCAAAATGGTATTACAAATTAATTTTCCGATAATCCATTACAATTTTTTTTCTTGAAACGAAACGACCAAAGAAGTTGGGAGCCTATATGTTTTTAAAAGACTGACACAAATCTTCAAAAAGAGTGTAATGCTATATTTTCTAAAACATTATTTAACATTTAAAAACTTTTAAAAAACATTAAAAAGAAAATTTGTTTCAAGTAATCCCACTTTTCATTTTTTGACGCAAAATAAGCTCTTTTTCAAAAAAAATCTTTAATCCACTATTACATCTCTAATGATGATCCAAAACGCGCACACATGCCAAAAAAATAAGATTTTTACACGTAATATTGAAAAGTTAGATATTTTTGGAAATTGTGTCATTCTGAGATTATTTCAGATTATTTTCCCTTAAATTTTTTAATACAATGTATTTGTTCAAATTGGTATTTTGTAATCTAATTGATGTTCATATAATATTTTGAATTTAATGCAAATGTTTTAAATTTAATTTTTTTAAAATACATTTCTATTTGTATAAGTGGACCGATACATTTTTTACGTCATTATTAATTAAGTTTTTTAAATTTATTTCTCAAAAAAAATTATTAAATAATTATATGTATTTCAATCCACTTTCACGAGTGGATTGAAATTTCTTTATTTTTTACTCCGTATAATTTTGATTTAATAAACCATGTTTTTGTTGATTCTGCCATTTTTCAATATCAACACAATTATATAATTTCATATTGAATTTTTTGACCGTGCAACGCACGGGTGTTATACTAGTTGTAACTAACTGGACTTAAAAATTTGAAATTACAAAGTTGAGACTTAAGAGTCAAAACATGTCTGAAAATTAATCTAAATTTTGTGAATGGATAAAAAAAGAAACTGAGATTTTTGAACCCATGGAATGACCCCATATCGAATTTCCGGATTTTGCTCCAGAATATATAAATACCCACAAAATTTTAAGGAAAAAAAAACTCAATCTGTCCACCATAGATCTTCCCATCACAGAGTCAAACTTTACTCACTTTGTTTGTTTATTTTACTACTCATTTCATAAAATAAAATAATGTTGTCACCTCTTGTTTTGTAGAACTTTTTATGTACTTTTTTACTATATAAATTTTATTTTTAAATTTTATTCTTACAATCAAATAAATTGAATTGAAAACAAAGTCGGTCAAATCTCGTAACGCGCAATGAGAAGATCTTTGATGGACGGAGGGAGTACCTAATTTGAAGTCTTTCCTTGTTCAAGATGGAATGTTGATGCGCGAGACCCTATTAATTCGATGAAGATGGAAATCCTTGAAAAAATCTTGGAAATTGAGGAATTCTCGCGATGAAGATGGAAAGGGGAGAAAGGAATCTTCCGCTGGAAATTGAGACGACGAAGAGAATGACGCACGAGAATTCCTTTTTCTTCTTCCGCTTGGAAAACGCACGGGAGAATGACGCGTGGCTGCTGATTTGTCAATAAAATAAATTCTCTTTAAGTACACATGGAGTATATGATTTTTCTATGCACAATTTAGATTCATCTTTACAAAACTACCAAAAGATTCATAATAGTCTCAAGATACCAAACACTCAAAGAATTGAACAATGAGTATGATCCAATATAAACATGTACGAAAATATTATAAGTAGTTTATAAGACTACTTCAAAGCTAATTTTTGGAATTCTTGATAATTTAACCTGGACTTGTTGAACTGGTGGAACATTATGGCAAATAATATGGGATTGCATATGCTCCAGCCCTAAGCACAAATGCTCTATCCTGCAAAATAATAAGGAAAAATAAAAAATTATAAACTACTCAAAGATTAGAAAGTATAAGGAAAATGTGTTTCTAAAGCAAACTCAAACTATCAAACCATTAAAACCCTTTGAAGTAAGTCACTGAACCAATCAGTTGAAAGATAGTTCCATAACACAATTACCATAACACGATTTTATACAATTACAATGGGAAAAAAATAGTTAAATTGGTTCAACAATGAAAAGATATTCATTTGTTAAAAGAAACTCAAAACACATAGATCATTGGTTCAATAAATAGACTAAATTAAATATGCAGGTCAATCATTCCTCAATTGGTAAGACAACTTGTCCTAAATCGCAAAGGAAACATCCAATGGCATCAATGAAATTGGCCAGGAAAATAATATTCAAAATTAAAGTGAATTTAACAAAAAATAATAGTGTGAATTTCATTTTTTGGTTCGCTAATTAAACTTACCAATTCGAGAGCCGCTACATCGCCAATTACCTGTATAGATTACTCCAACGAAATTGTTGTTTGTAGAAGGAAAGAGAGAAATTGTACGTCAGTCTATCGATGACATCAATTGGAATCGAAGATCGTAATTGGCGAAGAAGCAATCGGATACCTTTGGCGATGAAGATCCTGACTGGCGAAGAGGAGGGCTGCGCGAGGTTTGAACTGAAGTGGTAGAAGTGAAAAAAAAAACCCTAGAGAATTGCCGTAGAAGAGGGCTGCGTGAAAACCAAAGTCTCCGAAGAAGTGAAAAAAACCCAGAGAATGACGCGTGTACACATTACGTGTCAAAAGAACACAACCTTAAAAAAATGCCACATGTCAAAAGGATGCCGGCGAAGTCCATTTGCAGATTCAAGGCCGTATCCAAGGAGTGGCTGCGCATGATCTCTGGCGCAGATTTCTTGAGGCAGTTCCTCTCTCTCCCCACTCGCCCTTACTGGGCTCTGGTACAATAAGACATTTCTGTTCAAATCTGTTGGCCCGGTGCCCCTCTTCGCACCCATCTCTCTCTTTTTGAGCCTCCAACTGTGAGCACACTCTCTATCTCTTCTCATTTTTTGGATGAAAAACTGGCAAATAGCAGTCATATATATATATATATATATATGAAGATAATGGTGTGATAGGTTCTAGTGGGGGTTTATTTTATTTACCGTGAAAAGAATAAGGAGGGGGAAAGTAATGAAGAACCTATCAATTGAAACATTGTCTTACAGTGTGCAATCCAATTACCCAGGAGTGCGTTGTAATTCCCGAATCGATATTAGACATTGTTGATATTCTTGTACTTGGACTCATTACGAACTCTCATGATGGCGTCATCATCAAATTTGTGGTGGCCGAATTCAAGAAGAGGTCTAAATGTATTTATTTTCTTTCCTATTCATCCCAATTGTGTGAATGGGACTGCCTATTTGGGGAGAATATGTCGGTTTGGTAAGATGTTTAGAATGTAGCAGGCACCTTGAGTTTCGAGGGCCATTTTCTATGGTATGATTACTGCCCTGATTTGCTTGGATGACCCTTCATCGATGAGACGATAGTTTAAACTCGCTTCATCTCTTTGTCGGGGTAACTTAATCACGCCCGGGTGAACACGAGAATTTATACAAAGAGAGATGTGTTGCTGTCAATTGTGGCCATGTTTAGCTCCTTGATCTGTTTTGTAGCAAGTTCTTGACCCTTTGGAGGCTCAAGGTTATGTCGAGGGAGTGAGGAATAAAGTTTGTATGGTTGTTTAAAGGAAGTTATTAAATTTCTTCACTTTTGTTTGTTTTTAATGCAAATGTCAGTTGCTTCAATGGAGAGAGCCTGTGGTATGGAATATTTTAAGAGATACTCCCTTCGTCCTATAATGATCTTCCCAGAGCACTATTCCAACTTCACGGCAATTTATATTTATTTGTATTTTTTTATGGCCTATATGATAAAATAAAGTGTTCTTGTCACCACTTGTTTTGTTAAACTTTTGGTGTAGTTTTTAAATATGTATGTTTTATTTTTTATTTCTATACCAATATTTAAATAAAATAGATTGAAAAAACTTGGGATTTTTCTTCGTTTTGCGAACCGGGAAGATCATTATAGGACGGAGGGAGTATGATTCTTCATACATAGAAGCTAAAATTAATAGTTCAAACCACAAATGTAATCTACCCCTCTTGTCCATTTGGCATATAAAACATAATAGCTGAATAGGTTAGTCCGCGAAATGTTATTCTTAGTACCTTGGATCAAACTTAAAAATACTACTCAAAACTACACTTCAAAGGCTTTAAGCTAAGTCATCATAAACCTCTTTATTTGCGTCCTATTTCTTCTTCATCTATCGCTGAATCTCTTACATGTGCATTTGCCAATTCTAAAATTAATTCTCACTTAACATTGTAAAGAATTTAAAAAAAACATAATTATGCCAACTACTATACTATTAGAACTCAATGATTTCAATAAGTCTCTTCTCGTTGAAATATTCCTTACCACTGTTCTTTTCATTGAAGTAACTGATATTTGCATAGAAAATAGTATCTAAGTGCTTTAAACATTGCCAGTTGTGCATCTAAAGGATGTACATATCGAACCAACTAATGTAAAACATGAGCCAAGTAGGTCTCGTCCTTCCAGACATCCTCTAGACATGCCATGCAAACTTTATTCCAGACTCCCTCGACATAACTTTCGAGCCTTCAAATGTCAACAACTTGCTACGAGACACATCAAGGAGCTAGACGTGGCCACAGGCCCACAACTAACAACAACACATCTCTCTTTCTATAAATCATTAAATCCTTGTGTTCACTTGTGGCATGTTTAAGCTCCCTCGACAAAGAGATGAAGGGGTCATCCAAGCAAATCAAACATAGAAGGTGGCCCTCGAAACTCAAGGTGCCCGCTACATTCTGAAAATCTAGTCACAACAATAGATTCTCCCCGAATTTGTAGTCCCATTTGTACGATTGGGATGAATAAGAAAGAAAATAAACACAACCGGACCTCCTCTTGACTTTGACAACCTCAAATTTGGTGATGACACTGTCATGAGAGTCTGTAACGAGACCAAGAGCAAGAATGTCATCAATGCCTAATATCGGTTCGGGAATTTCAACCCATTCCTGGGTAATTGGATTGCACAATGTAAGATCATGTTTCAACGCAGGTTCAGCGATAGGTTCTTCATTACTTTCCCCCTCCCGTAGTCTTTTCACGACAAATAAAAGAAGCCCCACTAAAAGCTATCACACAATTATCTAAATTTTTGGCAAGTCAAGCAATCAAAGGAGCCTGAACCCCAGTGCGGTTCTTTGCTTTTCACCCAAACAAGAAAGATGTTATGTTCTGAGAATCAGACAGAAGCATTCTGATGTTGGAATTAATTGCCCAACTTCCACAGTGCGGAACAGTTTGCGTCCGTTTCTCTCATGTCTTTCCACTTCTGCATCCATGGTGGCCAACTCCAGTTCCTTCCCTTCTGCCCAATGTCCTCCCGTAGTAAACCAGAAATTTAAAATTCATTTTCTTACCTGAGGATTTGGCGTGTTTCTACTGGTGTGAATATGTTTATCTATTATTGCAATTGTTTTCTTAATCTCTTTTGCTCTTCAGTTTCTACTAAGGAAAATGCTTTTAACTTTTAAAAAACTTAAAACATGAGTGTTGTGGTTCATCCAGTTAGACCAAGTGTTTTGTCCATTTCATAATAAATGAGTATGCAGAGGTTATATATCTCAGTTTGAGTATTCTTGTGTCTCTATTAATCCATGCCACTGGGGTAATGTTTTTGTTGTTGTATGTCTGCTTCGTAAACGATTTTTGTAATATTTCCATTTAGTTACATGCTCGGAAATTACAGATTTTGTACTGGTGTTTACAAGGGTTTCAAGTTATATACTCCGTAGAAGAAAAACTAAATCAAAGTACTTTACAATATGAATGATTTGCTGATAGAGTGATACACATAACATGATCTGCTTATGCCAGACTTATAGAAGACAAATTTACAAAAAGGATTTACCCATCACACCTTAAACAACAAACATATCGAAAATGCTGTATAATGCTATTTTTAATGCAATTGCCCGACCTGTTTTCCCTTTTCTAGTATGCTAAAATGTATAAAGCTCTATGCTCTTTTGGATCTCTAGTATCACTCTCATCGTCTCCGCCTCTCTTTCTTAATGCACAGATGAATGCAAGCGTCTATAATCACCAATGGCCTGCAGGGAACTCACCAATGGCATTTCCACTGCCAGTTAAACTTTGAACTCCAATTGCTCTCAATTAGTATATTAGCATAATGAAATACAACTTTGAAAGTTCTCAATACGATAAATCCAATAAATTCATTTTTATGTTAAAATATATTACAGTTTTTTATTAATTGAAACTCAAAGTTTTTCCAGTTTGACTCGAAAAAGTCAAACTGGACAAATACACTGGGACGGAGGGAGTAGAAATCATACACTTTCAAGGTAAGGAATGGACTAATTAGTATCACTGAATCAAAATGGCAGAAATTATGATTCATCACTCTATTAAAGGCTTTTTTTCTCTATGGTTATTTGACAGGATTGAAATAGGGAAGTTTAACAACTGTTCTTTCACTAAATGTGACTCCGTCACATCTTCTTGACGTTTTGTTTCTTCTCTATGGTTCAACTGATATTCTTTCTTCTCTGAATTCTATAATGCTGATCCAAAAGTATATTGCATTGCCACTTTGCTAATTCTTATTGTTTTGTTTTTTAAATTAAATAATTAACAAGTACTTCACTCGTGCGATGTGCACAATTAATTAACTTTTCAATTAATTTGGAAAATTTGGGGTCTATATAAAGTATGAGTGTGTACCTCACACATTTTGGAATAATAATAATACTAATAATAATAATAATAATAACACTGATAATAACAATAATAATAGTAGTGGCAATAATAATAATAGAGTTTATTGCACCATGATCTCCTTTGGTGTGGTAAATAGACACTATTACCCTTTATGATTTCAAAACTTACATTGTTGCCTTCATAGGTCTGATATTGCTACGCTAATGTTTCTTTAGACAAAAATATTCCTCAAATATTATGTAAATAGCTCCATTGCTCCCTATGGTTTTGGAATTTGGTACAAACATCCCCTCTTTTCCTTATTTTGTTTTTCTTTTTTCATAAATGTTTTTAATTTCTTTTTTAAAATTTCTTTTTTCTAATGTTTTAATAATTGAATTTTTTTGTGTTTGCAATAAAAATCAATTAAATAAGAATTAATGTATACTTCATTTATCTTAAAAAATATTTTCATTTTTATCTAAAAGATGTCTTTACTGGTTCATTTTCATGATATGAAAATTAATGAAATATTCTCTCTTTTACTAAAACTCATTTCTCATTTTCTACTCATTAATTTTATACCTTTTATTTTATTTTAATCAAAATAAAAATAAAATAAAAAAGATAGAAAAAATAATGAAAAAGAAAAGTACAAGAAAAATACTTTTATAGAATAGGAAAAATTAAGTTATGAATGATTTTTTTTGTGCATTGGTCCAAAAAATATTATTAATATATAATTAACTGCATTTAAAATAAGACTTTATTCAATATTCTTTTGGTCCTGACATATCCAAATTGATAAAAAATGTTTGGACAAAAAATAAAAATATTTAATTTGACAAATGAAGTATATGTTAATTTTTTAATTTCAAATACAAACATTTTTTTATTTTTTAAATTTTTTAAAAAATGTAACTTTGAAAAAAATAATTTTTCAATATTTCAAACACAAATATTTTTCTTCTCTATGAAAAAAAGAAAGCAAAGAAAAACAATAAAGAAAAATGAGGGGGGGGGCGTAGACGGCTTGGCGCCCATTTCCAAAACCATAGGTGGCAGCGAAATTATTCACCTAATATCGATGATCGATACTACCCTTCGATTGGGAGAATGCGAAGGCAAAGAGGGCACCATTGTCAATGGCGCTCGGACCCAAGTATCTACTATCGACTATCTCGTCTCCACCATGACAGCCTTCAACGAAGTGCACTTTGACAAGATTCGAGTGAAAAGTAAAGCTGGCGACGAGGCACCTCAACTACAGCGCAAACATAATGAGCTAAAAGAGTACAAGATTCTGATGGTGAGTGTTGATCACTTGCCATCTCTAGAGCGCACGATTGTTTGAAATGAAGAGCAAAATTAGTTGGAAGTGACTTGGAAGTACATCAATCTTTGATTTTTTTCCCGCTATATGTCGCTCTTATCTCTTCTTCTTTTCACTTTATTCAATGTAATTTTAAATTTGAATTTTGATGGAATATGCATTTCATGTTTTTATTTTAAGTTAATTTTAATTTAAATTAATTAAAATTTTTGGGCATGATAAGACGCGCTTGCTTCGTTTCAACTTTCAACAACGTTCACCACCAAACACAAACCTCTGAACTGAACCCCACAAATAAAATAAATGGAATACAACAAAATTCAACGGTCGAATCGAAAACTAGTGACTAAAAAAAGAGAGCTCCTGCTGCAATTCAAATTTTTTCCCCATTTTTTTTTTTCAGTTACAAATTTTGTAGGCCATTCAGGATTTCAGGCTGTCGGCGAAGGTTGACTTGTGGGATCGGCCGGGGAAGGAATGTCCGGTTCGACCCGGCACCCTTCGAGCATGAAGACGATGTCCGTCATGGTGGGCCGGTTATGCGGGTCCGGCGCCGTACAAAGCAATCCCACTTTTATCCCCAGCAAGAATTCCTCCCATTCCGAAGACTCCGGGTCCAGCTCCAACAAACCCGGTTCGAGCAGCTCCGCTATTTGCCCCCTCTGCAGCTGCCTCTTCACCCATTCCACAATGTCTTCGTTCTCCATGAACATCGCCGGCCTTTTCCCCGTGAGAAGCTCGAGCAACACGATCCCGAAGCTGTACACGTCGGACTCTCTCGTGACCTCCCCCGTCAGCGCGGCCTCGGGCGACACGTACCCGAGGGTCCCGGTGACCGAGGCCGAGTTTGACGACGTCTGCTGCTGAAACGGAGGCGAGGTGGTGGGGACTGCGAGCTTGTCGAGGCCGAAGTCCGAGAGGTGGGCTTCGAAGTCCGCGTCGAACAACACGTTCTGCGGCTTGACGTCCCCGTGGACGATGGACGACGTGGCGTGGAGGAAGGCGAGTCCGCGGGCGATCCCGAGCGCGATGAGGTGGCGCATCGGCCAGTTGAGAACGTGGCCGTCTTGGTGGGACGCCTCTTGGAGGAGCGTCGCGAGGTTCCCGTTCGGCATGTAGTCGTAGACGAGGAGGCGGAGGTCGTCGGGCGGGCCCGCGTAGTACCCGCGGAGGACGGTGAGGTTCCGGTGCTTCACCTTCCCGAGCATCTCCGCCTCCTTCCGGAAGGCGTTCTCGTCGGGCCTCGACGCGTCCGGGACGAGCCTCCGGACCGAGAGCACCGTCCCGTCATCGTAGCACGCCTTGAAAACCACGCCCCACCTCGTCCGGCTCAGCACGTGATCCTCGTCAAACTGTCCCGTCGCCTCCACCGTCTCGGCCAACGTGATCCGGTTGTTGAACATCACGAGCTTGGGCCCACCGCCGCTCTCGCTGCTCATGCGGGCACAACTAACACGGGCGGGTCCGGGCTTCTCGATACCCGTGGCTCTCTTTACATTGTCCTGATATCTGTGACGCCACCTGATCAGGGCGTAGGAGTAGAAGCAACAACATGATGCTAGGAGAAGAGCTCCACTTGCACCTATTGCTATTAACATGACCAGCCTATTGTTCCCTTTGCCACCACCAGACCTTTTGCATTCACTACTCAATGGTTTCCCACACAAAGCTCGGTTTCCCTTGTAAGCGGACGGGTTGGGGAAACGGGAGCCCAAAACCGGAGGAATCGCTCCAACCAGGTTGTTGTTTGAGAGATCCAGGATCATTAAGTTTGGCGGCTGGGAGAGTGAGTCGGGTATGTGACCCGAAAGATGGTTTGAGGCAAGAACTAGTGAAGTTAGGGATGAACAATTTGATATTTCTGTAGGGATTTCACCGGTTAGGTTGTTCTGGCTCAAATCAAGGGCCCTCAAACGCGAGAGACGAGAAAGATCTTTGGGGATTTGACCGCTCAGTGAATTGGAACGCAGGTCGAGAACTTCAAGAGCAGAACAGTTGCCCAGCTCAAGGGGGATGAAACCAGACACTTTATTGTGAGACAAGGAGAGAACAAGTAGTGACTTCAAGAAACCAAAAGTGGAGGGAATGTGACCAAAGAATGAATTAGTGGAGAGGTTCAAATACTGCAGACCTGATAAGCTGCTGAAACCTTCAGGAACTTCACCAGACAACCTGTTCTCTTGCAATGCAATCACTTGCAAGCTAGGCAAACCATAGAGATCAAAGGGCAATTCCCCAGACAAACTTTGTCTGCTCAGATCAAGAACTTGTAACTTGTAGAGAGTGCCAATGCTTGTTGGAACTCTCCCTGAAAACCCACTGCCACTCAAGTTCAGAGCAGACAGCTCTTGTAGGTTTCCAAAGCTCACAGGAATACTACCAGAAAAGTGGTTTGAGCTGAGGTCCAGTCTGCTCAAATTGATCAATCCCATCAATTCCTCCGGTAATCTCCCGGAAAGAACATTACCTCCCAAGTCCAGATTCACAAGATGAACCAGATCCCCGAAACTCGAAGGAATGGAGCCAGAGAACTTATTCCTACCGAGAGACAAGCTTGTCAAGTTTCTAAGCTGCCCTAGGAATGCAGGAATGATCCCAGACAAGTGATTTCCTCCCAGATCAAGAATCTTCATACCAACACATTTTGTGATCTCAACAGGTACAACACCATCAAATGAATTGTTAGCCATTCTTAATTCCTCCAGTAATGATAAATTCCCAATAAAACGAGGGATAGTACCCGAGAACGAGTTTCCAGAAACATCTATGGAAGTTAATGCAGAACTGCCTGTCAAGAACAAGGGGAAATTGCCATGGATGCCATTATGCTGAATCTCCAGAATTTGTAAACTGGAGAAACATTGAGATGATTCGGGTGGTACAATATCCGTGAATGAGTTAAACCCTAGCTGAACAACCCGAATAGATGGAGGACGAACGGATGCAGTGCAGAACAATGAAGAGGGTATTGAGCCAGAGAGATTATTGTGTGTTAGAGATATCACCTGAAGCGTAGGAAGTGCGCCAATGGCAGCTGGAATGACGCCGCTGATTTCATTCCATTCGGCATTCAGTTGGACCAGTGAGGAGCAATTGGCAATTGCAGAGGGAAGAGTCCCTTGCAAATTGTTGTTTGAAAGCCAGAGGTACTGAAGCTGTTGGAGCTCTCCTAACCCTGCCGGAATCTCGCCTGAAATCAGATTCCCGGAGATGTTAAGGAACCGGAGCTGAGAGAGATTCGAAATGCTCCTGGGTATCTCTCCAGTGAGGGAGTTCGAGGAGAGATCGAAGTAGGTGAGAGTCGGTGGTAAATCCGCCGGAATTCCGCCGGAGAGCTTGTTTCCGGCGACATGGAAAATCTTCAGACCAGCGAGCTTCGAAATTCCGGGGGGCAGGACGCCGGAGAACGAGTTGTCCTGCAAAAACACAGAATGTAAGAGCGAACATTCCAAAATGGAGGAAGGAATGCTGCCATTGAAGGAATTCGAACTGAGACTCAGCTTCCGGAGCAACCGGAGCTCAGAAATTCGGGGCGTGAGCGGGCCGCTGAGCCCTTGCCGAGAGAGGACCAGTTTACTGACGCGGCCATTGACGCAATAAACGCCGCTCCAGTCGCAGGGAGCCGCCGGAGAAGAGGAGTCCCAATCGGAGAGAGATTCAAGCGGGTCGTGAAGACCGAGCTTGAAATCGCTGAGCGCCTGGATCTCGGCTAGGTTTCCGGCGGCGGCGGCGGCGCATGCAGCGGAGACAAGGACGGCGAAGAGAAGCAGCGGCGGAGAGATCGAAGAAGCCATTGACGGAATCGGAATCATTCTAGGTTTTGTACATTGCAAGGGGGATGAATATTGAAGAACATTAAGAAGAAAAGGGAAGAAGAAAGAGGGGCAGCTGTATATATATATACACGCAGTCACACAGTCTCTGTATAGCTCTTTTTCTCTGTCTAGGGAATTTAAAGCCAAGGAAGAATGGTAAAGATGCTTACGAATTGACACAATTAACCTCCTGAGTCCGAACCGTTTTTGGGCCCCCCTTGTGGAAACTTATTTCGGAGTTCAAATTTTGATTTAGACAAACTATTTACGGAGTATTTAAATATTATTAAAATATAATGATTTTATTAATATAAAAATTGTTTGGGATTGCATTTCAAAATAACTTATAGCATCTACTTTACTAAAACATAATTTTAAATGTTTGCTAATCTGCTTCACCTTATAAATTATGGTTTTAGAAGTTAAAATTAAGGTCTAGAATTGCTTTCTAACAAAGCTAAAAATACATGTTTTCTGCTTCTAAATTATAACTTCTATTTTTACATAACTCACCACACTCCCAAACACCATCATAGTATCATACTCCCTCCGTCCCTAATTTGTTTACAAATTGCGGGTTATAAAGTAAAATTTCCTACTTGCAGACTTTAAAAAACTACTCCCTCCGTCAAGTTTACAGACTTTAAAAAACTACGTCAAAATTACAAGTAAACAAAAGGAAAAATTGTAATAAACTCCATAATAAGAGTAGTCATTATACATAACAAATAACAAGTGTGTTAGTTAAAATATCAAATTTGTTACTCCGTATAATTTACCTCTTCATTTGGATTGGACAAAAACAAAAATAAATTGCTAGAATTGTTATATTTTACTCCATCCGTTTCAAATTAAATTACATATTTATTATCCACACGGTTAAACTTTATTTACTTTCTTTTTCTATTTTCATTAGTCATTTGATAAAATAACATTATTATGTCATCACTAGTCCAGTAGATCTTTTGATGTAGTTTTTAAATATAAACCAGTAATTTTTTTAACTTTATAGTACTATTTTTCATATAATATTATTTAAAAATAACTTATGTCAAACATTGTAAATGTAAACATGGGATTTAAATTGAGACGGAGGAAGAAGCATTTAACAAGGTTCAAGATGTTCATACGTCTTCAAATTATGAGCTTCTTTTGAATAATGTGTGAATCTTATATATTTTGAATTTATTTTGTTATCAATTGGGTATAAAAATAAAAAAAATATAATTTTTTAATTCAAAAATATAATTTATATATTTAAAAGTACAAGTATATATTAAAAATTCTACAAAATAAGTGGTGACATATCTAATTTATTTTGGTAAATAATCAATAAGACAAATATAAACAAATGTTATTCTCCATATATCCAAAACCTTAAATACTCCCTCCGTCCCAAATTATTTGCCACATTTGTATTCCCGAGGCAAAATATCAAGTTTTTTCAATTCATTTTATTTACATATTGGTATAAAAATAAAATTTACATATAAAAAAACTACATGAAAAGTTCTTCGAAATAAGAGGAGTCAAGAATATTTTATTTTATTAAATAACTAATGAAAACGTCAAAATAAACAAAAGTTCTCGCGACTGCTGAAAAAGCAAATGTTGTGAATATTTAGGGACGAATGGAGTAATAAAGAAGACAATGTAATAAAGAACCGTTCTTAACATTTAGCTACGAGAGGATCACTCATTCACTAACTACCCCTCTTACATCCCTATAAAATTGTTATTTTCCCTTTTTGTTCATCTCAAAATAAATTTTAATTTTTGTTTATTCCCATAAAAGAAAATGGATAACTAAGCGGCTTATTACAAGTTACAACATTTCTCTATTCTCTAAACAAATTTATTTTATCCCCACGCATTTCATTTTTCAATTTTTTCATCTCGATTCTATTATGAATGTTTTGATCAAGCGAGACGCTAGACCTGTTTGGAAATAGCGTTAGCATTTTGAATAAAATTAAACGTTATCTATGAATAGCTTTTTCAATTTTAGCGTTTTGAATAAAATTTTAATGGTATAGATTAATTTTGAAAATGCTGACGCGGAAGGTAATTGTTAGAAAACCTTTTCAAAATATTATAATTGATGGGATTAACCCGATCAGATGGCGGACCAAGAACGGAATATGAATTAGGAAGATATAATTACTCGATAATATTCTTTGATTAAGTATTGAATTGTCTTGTTGTGACCTGCTTTACAATGGCGGGTTTTCCCCTCTTTATAGTACTTTCTAATATTCTAATTAAAATTACACAAAATGGAAATGGATTATGGAGATCATGGGGTTGTGATTCCCCTTCTTTCCGGTCTCGTTCTCTTCCCATTTCGCCCATAACTCGACGATGTGGGCCACGTGTCCCATTCCTCCTTTGGACTGGGTCGCTTTGATCTACCTCGTGTTTGGGCCGTCTTCCTCCTCTGGCCAAATACGGGATGACGGGCTTGGCCCGTCATCCCATCTGGTCTTATTCCTTTTGGGCCATTATAGGCCTCCATTTGGGCCTGAAGTCGGGTTTACCAGACCCGATATCCATCACAAGCCCCCTAGTTTTCTGGCGACGTGTCGCTAGAAAACTAATGATGAGCCGCCTTCGATCTTCGTGTCGGATTAGAAACGTCGCACTCGAGTACCTCGGGTCCACCTTTCAACGGATAAATACCCCTTCTGGACTCATCTTCTTCCTCTCGCCACTGAATCTTAACCCGACCCGAATTCCGACTGCAATTTCCCCAAAATCCTTGTCTTCTTCTCTGTAATGGCCCCTACAAACCCCGAAACCTGGATCCACGAACCTTCAATTATCAAGGAAAACGAACTTCGAGAGATGGCCGTGCTCCTGGGCAAGGGCTTCCGGGTCCACCATCCCGATGCCGTTGGGGGGATTAGTTTAACCTACAATCCAAATCCCAAGAAATATATGGTCATGCAGTACCACTTTGTGGAGAATGGATTTAGGTTGCCCCTCCACGGCCTGCTCCGCGACCTTTGCCTCCATTTTGGATTTGCTCCGGGTCAATTGACTGCCAACGCGCACAAGTATGTCGCGTCCTTCATCCTACGGTGCTGTGCCCTGGACAAAACCCCGACACTGGACGAATTCCTTCTCCTTTTCAGCATCGGTGGTTTTCCCTTTTACAGTCTATACCCCCACAATCATTTTCCTATTTTTGAGAAGGTCGAGCTCAAGATCGACAAATGGGCGCTTAAATACTTCGTCATTGAATTCCCGGCTCACAGCCCCATCGATCTGCCGGGTGTTGTCCTCCGCCGTTCCATTTCCCGGACGAAATTCGCCCAGGCAAACTTGGCGGAGGGCACGTATAATGCTTTGAGGGAGAAGGAGGGTCTAATTTCCCACCACTCTCTCCAAGAGGCTAAACTGTACAAAAAGGCAGGTTTCTATTATTCCCTGGGTCCTGACCCGATTCCCTTTGAGGAGGTACCCTCCCCCGAGAGATCAAAAGCCCCTTCTGCTGCAGAGTCCAACCCGGCTGCAAGCTCTTCTAGAGATCGGCCCCAAGGTGGTTCCACTACCTTAGTCGTGCGCAATCCGGATGCTGCTCTGAATGTTGTTCCCATCTCTGCCATTCCCGGACTCAAGAGGCCCACTCCGTCCCAGAAATGACCAAGGGAGGGAGTCACTGATGATGACTTCTTACCAAAAAAAAATAGGGGTGATAATATCTCCGTTTCACCCAGCCCCCTGTCAACCTCTTCTGGTCCTCAGAATTCTTCTTCCGCTGCCACTCCCGGAAGTTTAGGGCTAGAGCTACCCAACCCGGGAAGTCTGGACCAGGAGGCAGATGAAACTCCAGGCCAGGCGTCACTCACAAAACCTGCAGTGCAACCTCTGCCTGATGCAAACAATTCCCCGCCTCAAAATGTATCTGCCCTCCTAGAACCGGAGGAAAAAGCTGAGGGGCAGAAAGAACCAGAGTCTTCTCTTGCAGCAGAGGATGAAGTTGAAGTGCGGCTAGAAGCAGAAATCTCCCACCCAGAGGATAATGGGGCTAGAGAGCACAGAGATGCTGGAGCTCCCTCAGAGATGGAGAGAGAGATTGGGAATCAACCGGAGCAGAAGGGACAGGGTTCTACGGCCACACTCCCAGCCCCCAATATCCCCACCCGGCGTAAGTTCACACCGCAAACTTACTCCGCTTTTACCGAGGGTTGGGAAGGCCTTTCCCGCGGTTTGAGATCCCTACAAGCCTCCCATTGGAATATCCAGGCGAACCTGGAGAGGATGAGGGACTCAGTGCAGGGGCCCACAACTCTCCAGACTCGCCCCGACCTGCTTGCCCTCAATGCCCTGCACTTTATGGAGCAGGTACTCTTTCCTTTCGGAATTTTCCTTATCTCCTTTTAGGTTAGTCCTTTTCCTTGACTTCCCTATCCTTCTTTTTAGGCCCAGCAATCACTCTTCACTTTGACTGAGGAGTACCTGGGTGGAGCATCAGGGAACTTCCGGGCTGCAATGCTCCTGAGGGAGAGGGATCTGGCTGCCAGGGCCTTGCAACAAAAGGTTGAGTCCCTGGAGCAACAAGTCCAGGTCCTGCAAGGGGAGAATGCTCGGCTCCAAGCAGATGGCTCCACGGAGCTTGCAGCTGAGAAATCCAAGGTCCAGTCCCTGCAAGATCAGATTGCCAATTACCAGAAGGAGACCCAGGATCTGGAAGTGCAGTTCGATAGATTCCGAGCTCAACTCTCAAATCTGGAATCCAGGGCCTCAGCTTCAGAGGGCCAGGTAGGAAGCCTGAAAGCTGAGTTGGCTGAAAGGGAGTCCAGGATCTCTGCGCTGGAGGAATCCCTCCAGGACGCCAATCATGAGAGCTCCCGTCACAATGAATTCGCCCTGAAGCAGATGGAGGCAAGGCGGATCGTCCTCGAGCAGTTGAAAGGAGAGAGACAGGCTGCAAGTGAGCTCCGGGCAAAGGTGGATGAACAAGAGAAGAGGGTCGCTGCTCATCAAGAGGAGGTGGCCACCCTGATTGCCCGTGCCAAAACCCTCTACGAAGAGGGACAATTTGACATGCAGCAATGCATCTACGGGGCAGTCCAGAGTGGTCTCCTAGAGAACCGCACTTTGGATGACTTCATCTCCTACTATGGGTTACCTCTCCCTCTTTCTCCCCCAGCTTCTCGTGCAGACTCGGGGCCTTGACTTTATCCCTCCTTGTTGACTGTCATATTTTGCCTTGTAATTATTTGGATTATGGTAAATTGATAACATCCGATGTATTTTTGTTCATGTAGACTCCTTTAGTAATCTGACTGTTCTCCTTTTGGTATTCTTGTTTTGCCCTAGGACTTAGCAGATTTTTTTACCCGCCTAGGCTTTGGGCTTAACCGCATTCACAACGCACTGTTCCTCTTATTTACCATCGCGCTAAGCGGCTGGCCCACTTTAATTATGCCGGGCCCAACTCACCTTAGCCCAATGATAAGATAGTGGAACCCTAGCCCTCCTCGGGAATCCGCAACTGCCTCCCAATCGGATAAGCGCTTTGACTCCGCGTCCCTTGCCCTTCTCCTTTGGGATTACTCACCTATTTAAGGGGCTGGGCTAAGCCCTTTCCATACCACAATCAAGCTCTCAACATGGCTAATAACGCCAATAGAGTTGTCTTCATTGATCTTACTATTTCTGATTCTTCTTCTGATTCTTCTTCGTTGGCATTCCCTTCACTTGGGTCCCCAACACCTGAGCTCTCTTCTGGGCCTTCTCTTGCCTCTGAACAATCGGTAACCTCCCCCTTGCCCAGGGAGGAGAATAACCCTCATCTCCCCCAACAGGTCTCGGGGAGTATCCCTCCGGGTCCCAGCGTGCTTCCTAACAGTGCCAGGGCTGAAGTCTCTTCTGGCTGTCCTGGCACTTCTCGTCCACAGAAGAGACGCAATCCCCACTCAGGAGCTTCCCGGCTGGTCTCCGGTGCGAGGCCTTCTTCTCAGAGTTCCCCTTCCCCTCAGCAGTTGCATGGACAGCCACCTGAGGAATGGGGGGACTATGACATGGGGGGAAACAGGCTTCCCTTTATACGCAGGGAAAAGGATGGGGCCTTCAGGGACCCACCCCCTCCTTCCGTATAAATGGAGATAGGCCT